>CAJHNH020000964.1:0-211945 GCA_905116865.2 Candidula unifasciata | reverse complement strand
GGTATATTTGTCTCTGTGGGTGTGTCAGGGGTTGGAGGAGGTTAGTGTTCTGTGGTGTGTAAGTGGAGGAGGTTATTGTCAGGGGTGTGAGGAGGTCAGGGGGTGGATTAGTTCTGTGGTGTGTTGTGTGTCAGGGGTGGAGGAGGTTTAGTGTTCTGTGGTGTGTGTGTGGCAGGGGTTGGAGGTGGTTAGTGTTCTGTGGTGTGTGGTGTGTGTCAGGGGTTTGGAGGAGGTTAGTGTTCTGTGGTGTGGGTGTGTCAGGGGTTGGAGGAGGTTAGTGTTCTGTGGTGTGTGGGTGTGTCAGGGGTTGGAGGAGGTTATTGTTCTGTGGTGTGGGTGTGTCAGGGGTTGGAGGAGGTTAGTGTTCTGTGGTGTGGGTGTGTCAGGGGTTGGAGGAGGTTATTGTTCTGTGGTGTGTGTGTGTCAGGGGTTGGAGGAGGTTGTTGTTCTGTGGTGTGTGGGTGTGGCAGGGGTTGGAGGAGGTTATTGTTCTGTGGTGTGGGTGTGTCAGGGGTTGGAGCAGGTTAGAGTTCTGTGGTGTGGGTGTGTCAGGGGTTGGATGTTGTTGTTGTTCTGTGGTGTGGGTGTGTCAGGGGTTGGAGGAGGTTATTGTTCTGTGGTGTGGGTGTGTCAGGGGTTGGAGGTGGTTAGTGTTCTGTGGTGTGGGTGTGTCAGGGGTTGGAGGAGGTTATTGTTCTGTGGTGTGTGGGTGTGGCAGGGGTTGGAGGAGGTTGTTGTTCTGTGGTGTGTGGGTGTGTCAGGGGTTGGAGGAGGTTAGTGTTCTGTGGTGTGTGGGTGTGGCAGGGGTTGGAGGAGGTTAGTGTTCTGTGGTGTGGGTGTGTCAGGGGTTGGAGGAGGTTGTTGTTCTGTGGTGTGTGTGTGTGGCAGGGGTTGGAGGAGGTTGTTGTTCTGTGGTGTGTGGGTGTGGCAGGGGTTGGAGGTGGTTAGTGTTCTGTGGTGTGGGTGTGTGTCAGGGGTTTGAGGAGGTTTTGTTGTTCTGTGGTGGGGTTGTGTCAGGGGTTGGAGGAGGTTGTTGTTTCTTTGGTGTGTGGGTGTGGCAGGGGTTGGAGGAGGTTATTGTTCTGTGGTGTGTGGGTGTGTCAGGGGTTGGAGGAGGTTATTGTTCTGTGGTGTGGGTGTGTCAGGGGTTGGAGGAGGTTGTTGTTCTGTGGTGTGTGGGTGTGGCAGGGGTTGGAGGAGGTTAGTGTTCTGTGGTGTGGGTGTGTCAGGGGTTGGAGGAGGTTGTTGTTCTGTGGTGTGGGTGTGTCAGGGGTTGGAGGAGGTTAGTGTTCTGTGGTGTGGGTGTGTCAGGGGTTGGAGGAGGTTAGTGTTCTGTCGTGTGAGTGTGTCAGGGGTTGGAGGAGGTTAGTGTTCTGTGGTGTGGGTGTGGCAGGGGTTGGAGGAGGTTAGTGTTATGTGGTGTGGGTGTGGCAGGGGTTGGAGGAGGTTAGTGTTCTGTGGTGTGGGTGTGTCAGGGGTTGGAGGAGGTTAGTGTTCTGTGGTGTGGGTGTGTCAGGGGTTGGAGGAGGTTGTTGTTCTGTGGTGTGGGTGTGTCAGGGGTTGGAGGAGGTTGTTGTTCTGTGGTGTGGGTGTGTCAGGGGTTGGAGGTGGTTAGTGTTCTGTGGTGTGGGTGTGGCAGGGGTTGGAGGAGGTTGTTGTTCTGTGGTGTGGGTGTGTCACGGGTTGGAGGAGGTTATTGTTCTGTGGTGTGTGGGTGTGGCAGGGGTTGCAGGAGGTTGTTGTTCTGTGGTGTGGGTGTGGCAGGGGTTGGAGGAGGTTAATGTTCTGTGGTGTGGGTGTGGCAGGGGTTGGAGGAGGTTATTGTTCTGTGGTGTGTGGGTGTGGCAGGGGTTGGAGGAGGTTGTTGTTCTGTGGTGTGGGTGTGTCAGGGGTCGGAGGTGGTTAGTGTTCTGTGGTGTGTGTGTGTGTCAGGGGTTGGAGGAGGTTGTTGTTCTGTGGTGTGGGTGTGGCAGGGGTTGGAGGAGGTTAGTGTTCTGTGGTGTGGGTGTGGCAGGGGTTGGAGGAGGTTGTTGTTCTGTGGTGTGGGTGTGGCAGGGGTTGGAGGTGGCTGAACTATAATGATTGTCCTGTATGTAGATTAGTGTTAGTGAGCATACTGTCCCTGTAATTGTGTCAGTGAACATACTGTCCCTGTAATTATGTTAGTGAACATACTGTCCCTGTAATTATGTTAGTGAACATACTGTCCTTGTAAGTGTGTTAGTGAACATACTGTCCCTGTAATTGTGTTAGTGAACATACTGTCCCTGTAATTATGTTAGTGAACATACTGTCCCTGTAATTGTGTTAGTGAACATACTGTCCCTGTAAGTGTGTTAGTGAACATACTGTCCCTGTAAGTGTGTTAGTGAACATACTGTCCCTGTAATTATGTTAGTGAACATACTGTCCCTGTAATTATGTTAGTGAACATACTGTCCCTGTAATTGTGTCAGTGAACATACTGTCCTTGTAAGTGTGTTAGTAAACATACTGTCCCTGTAAGTGTGTTAGTGAACATACTGTCCCTGTAAGTGTGTTAGTGAACATACTGTCCCTGTAATTATGTTAGTGAACATACTGTCCCTGTAATTATGTTAGTGAACATACTGTCCCTGTAATTAACATGTTGTAAAAGGTGACTAAGTAGTAGTTCCTGCAAGGAACCAACAGTCTATATACATATAAGCCCGATCGGTAAAACGAATGTGCACACAAAAATCAAGAAGTGGACGAACAACTACAACTTTTCACTCTAGTTTGTAAC
The DNA here is from genome assembly GCA_905116865.2 of Candidula unifasciata. Lineage (NCBI taxonomy): Eukaryota > Metazoa > Mollusca > Gastropoda > Stylommatophora > Geomitridae > Candidula > Candidula unifasciata. The sequence goes on along the minus strand of CAJHNH020000964.1, from coordinate 209,178 downwards.
CTGTGAGCGCGAAGATAACAGAAGTTTGATCACAGATCGTCATCTCTCATGATCACTGGTCTTAGATCATGTCTGTGTTCGTGACGTGATTAACTCACATGCCAAACCATCTAGATTTTACTATTGGTCTTTTGCTCTCTGTATATCAAAATTATCAGCTTCAATCGAGATGTTCCTTTTCAGAACGTGCTAAACAATTTCCACAATCGAAGTCAGATTTCTCTCACTCCATGGGAAAATTGTCAAGCCGTTTGGAGATCGTGGGTTCGATACTAGGTTGCGTCGTTTGATTCATGAGTGCACATTTTTAGCAGGTTTTGTTTAAGATTGACAGTTTCATTGATTAGTTTGTTTTTGTAAACATGTAGTTACTTTAACTCAGTTGAAATCTACCGACTGAGAACATATTAACATGTAGTTACTTTAACTCAGTTGAAATCCACCGACTGGGAACCTGTTAACGTGTGGTTACTTTAGCTCAGTTGAAATCCACCGACTGGGCACATATAAACATGTGGTTACTTTAGCTCAGTTGAAATCCACCGACTGGGCACATGTAAACATGTGGTTACTTTAGCTCAGTTGAAATCCACCGATTGGGCACATGTAAACATGTGGTTACTTTAGCTCAGTTGAAATCCACCTACTGGGCACATGTAAACATGTGGTTACTTTAACTCAGTTGAAATCCACCGACTGGGAACATATTAACTAGGGCTGTACCAAATAGTGATTTTCACTATTCGGCCGAATACGAATAGCGGGACCAACTATTCGGCCGAATACGAATACGAATAGTGTATAGCGTGTAACTATTTCATAATGTCAAATGTACGCTGAACTTTTACTTCACATAAAGATATAAAGATGCACAGAGTAGTCATCTTCTTCTTTAGCATTCTGAGCCCTTGAGGTTTACTGCTGCAGATATCACTCGTCTCCATTCATCTCTCTGGCTGGCCTTCTCTTCACAGTTTATGACACCAGTTGTTTGTAGGCCTGGCTGGACATTATCTCTAGAAATTCTTTTTTTGTCTGCCTCGTGGTCTACGACCATTCCTCTCCCTGTTGTATACTGTTTTTACTTCTCTGTCATCTGACATTCTTTCAATATGCCCCAACCATTTTAGTCTGTTAGCTCTCATGATGCCAGTGATCAATGGTGATTTAAACAGATTATGTGTTACGTTGTTGCTTCTCACTCTCCATTCCCCCCTGTTAGTATCTTTGATGTTTCCAAAGATTTGTCGTAAGACTGTTTTCGAAAACCTGTAATAATGAGTCATCTCTTTTATTTCTGCTTCAAGTTTCAGAGCCATATAACACGACTGGTCTTATCAACGTTTTATACTTGGAGTTGCGAGACGGACACTTTGACTTTAGCAGATGTTGAAGGGCATTGTATACTTTTTTTTTTTTTTTTTTAGATTGTATTCTAGATTCTATTTCTTCTCTCAGCATGATGGAGCAGTTGAAGTTTGTACCCAAGTACTTATATGTTTCCGTTTGTTTGATTTTCATATTATCGACTTGGATGTGGCCGGAGTTTATATTCTTTCCATGTCTCGTTAGTATTCGTACAGAATAGTAAACATTTAAAAACATTCTATGTTTTGCATACTTCAGTCAGTCTGTGGTAACTAATAACTAGGAATGAAAGAATCCTAAGTATTATAACAAGTAACTAAACTTGGAAATTGTCACTGACAGCTTAGTTAATGCAGGAAAGCTGCATTAGCTATGAACAAAACCAGTCGTTGCATGTTGTCAGCATTAAGGCAGAAGCGGGTGTAAGGTAACTACTATTCGTATTCGGTCCGACCGCAACTATTCGGCCGAATACCGAATAGTCAATAGGTCCACTATTCGGCCCCGAAGCGAATACGAAGCGAATATTCGGTACAGCCCTAATATTAACATGTGGTCACTTTAGCTCAGCTGAAATCCACCGACTGGGAACCTGTAAACGACGGTCCGTTAGCAGAGGATACCAGGGTGTTGGGTTCTACACAAACCGTGAGTCGTGACTGAACAGAAGACATCCTTCTACAGAAATCCGAAAGCGAGGGCTGTCTCCGAGGATATGTTAAACACAGGATACTTTAAACACAGGATACGTTAAACACTGGATACGTTGAACACAGGATATGTTAAACACAGGATACGTTAAACACAGAATACATTGAACACAGGATATTTTAAATAGCCAAGACGCTTTCCTGTCAACCCGAAATTGTTGTGTTCGAACCCGCGCCAAGGTGGATGTTTGATAAAAGTCGACTCACATATATCCCCAGCCTAAAATATGTTCTAAGAGATGTTCTGGTAAGTAAACATGGCCGGAGTGATGTTTTCCTACACCACCCCACCCCTATTTCACCCCCACCGCCCATGTCACCCCCTCCCCCCCCCCCCCCCCCCCCAAAAAAAAAAAATTGGTCAGAAGAAATGTAGACTCAGGAAGATAAGCCGGTGCGTTACTGGCGGTAACAAGGCTGCACTTAACTTGAAACAAAACAAAAATAAAAAGCAAAAAGAGAAATCCACTGAGTCTACACACATGATCTTTGGCAAGAGAATGTTAACAATATGGCAAAGACTCAAAGCGAGCGCTCTAACTGCCAACATATGTAACCTGCTACAGACAACTTTAACGTCAATCAAAATCTGGGGTCACAAAATGGAACGAGAAGGAGAATGTTTTGTAACAACTGGCATGATTTGTGCCAAGAGAGATAGAGGAAGAAGAAAGTCTTGTAGAAGCAGAGAAAGGTGCTTCACGAGTGGGTGGACACGTGCTGCCAGAGAGCTAGACAACTGAAGATATTTCCACACGATATCAACACGAAAATAATCTGAGTGTTCATGGCAGTTTGTTTTATATCATCCGTGGCAGCACATGCAACATGGCCCTTCCCACAGTCACGTTCACAGACACACACTTTTGGAAATCATGTCACGCGCCATAACGTGCGACTTCACAGAGGGGCGAGATTCACCTGTCATTATTGTAGTTGATTTTCTCAAGCACTTGACATCACAGTGCAGACGACAATAGTGACCTCATGATAGTTTAAAGAATGTGCTGTCCCATTTTGTAAGGTTTTCATTTGAAACCCAACTTATTTTAAACAAAATATATGAACCCAAAATATATTGACACAACAACTGAACATGATTACTCCTATACATGAGGTAGAGGCAGCTTAGCTAATTGGGTAACCGGGGGGGGGGGGGGGGGGGGGGGGGGGGGGGGGGGGGACGGGTCTAATTTATCAGAGTAAAGGTATAATATTTGTTAACGTTACTAATCTATCTTCTTCTTGATGCCGTGTCAAGTCTTGCTTTGACATAGATCCAGTGTCGATGAGATTTAGTTGCTCAACTTAGCTAAACAATTTCATCTTCTCCTCCTTAATGTATCGGACAGAAGATGTTGCCAAATGCGTATGCCCGTCAACTAGCCAGGGACAAACTCCACGCTTTGAATATCTCCCAAAACGTCCCGGGAAGTTGACGTCTAAATGACATAAAATCCAACCTGGGCGAACATAATCAGTTAGTCAACTCGTCACATGAACCATTCAATAAAACAGTTTTTTATATTTTTTTATTGCAACAAATAAATACATACAAAACAAGAAAACAGAAGCAATGAAAATATTCTAGAGATTTAGAGCCGCCATCATCAAACAAGAAGCTGCAGAAAACAATAAATAATGAAACAAATGTATTCACAGTTGTAAATATTGATTTACAAAACAAATGAAAACGTCGTGTGTTTCAAATATCTTGTCTAAATCGTGGAGAAAATGCGCTGAAAGCTCTAAATCGTTCTGGGAAAACAAATTTATGCGACCTTTATCGTCTGCTTCCATCTCTCGACGTTTGTCAAAAATGAAGTCTGCAATCCTCTGGAGCGGAACAAGAGCCAAAGCGACTGGCAAGCCAAGCTCCCTGCCGGCCAAAACCCTGCCGTCATTTGCATGGAAATGAAAATGGCGCTATCAGAGATCGCGCGCTGCCAGATTTCTCTGATCCTATCTAGAAATCCGATGTGACACCAGAGGCAAGACCTGGGACTTTGCTCGTAACGACAAACAGGGGATGCCCTAATCAATTTTGAATTAATCAGCACTGCTCCTTTAATCAAATGAACATGTGTGCAGTTACATCCCCTTCCCGTTTGCTCAACATAGGAATAAGAGGAGGTAATCCTTCGATCGTAAAAGAGATTTGATATCGCTGTTTTCCAATTTTTGCCCTCTAGAAGGAAAGATTCTGCTTCAGCCGATCTTTGATTTCTTTGACAAATACTTAATCGTGTCTAATCGAGTGTGACTGCTGCGTTGTGGTGCCCGGGAATGGACGAGACAGAGAGACACAAGCTTGGTGATTTCAGGTTGCCACAGACAATATTTTGTCGGCATTTTCTGCCCCTGCACACAAATCGACTAAACTCCAGTATTTAAGTTACAATTACTACGCGTTACGACGACTGCTACATTTTAAATATGAAACTGATAATTTTACGGTAATGTAATTTTTACGGTAAGATTTACCCTAACATTAAAAGAATGCTATGTCGACATTATATTGTATATCCAGGTACCAAAACGTACCAAACAGCGACGTTTCACAAGTGGGTTGACAATCTAGGAATACAGTTGAAATAGCAACGACATCGCAACATACTACAACCAAAAGAGGCTTCCACACGAAACACAATTGGGGAAGGGGTTGTCTGGAGTGGGGTGAGGTGTGGCGGCGAGGTGTGACGGTGAAAGTTGCTAAAGAGGCTGAAGATATACTGAAGATAGACACCTCTAGCAGCTCAGTTCTAGTTTTATCCACGTCAATATCCACGTTAATCGGGAGCCGCCCCACTGTATCGGCTGGATGCTTGCATGCGGACCCGAAGGTCGTGGGTTCAAATCTGCATAGAGCCTGATTTTTTCTTTCAAGCATGAATGCTGCCCCCAAGTCGACCTAGCCCTAACTGGGTATCAGGTAAAGTCCTGGAAAGTTAGGGCGGTCGGCGTGATGGTGACATCATCCATCGGGGCCTATGAGTCTATACAAATGTGCATCACGCCTCACATGCCCGGTGCGCCACTTACATGTGATGGTACCTTGTCTTGTCTATTCTCCGAGTGTCGGCCAGACCCCCGTTGCACCACACTCCTCTGACTGTCATGTCCGCAGTTTACGTATGACTGAGGCCCTGTTAGGGTATTTTCTTAGTCTCGATAATTCGGGACCGTAGTTCGGAGGATAGCCTATATCATGTTATATGGCCGAACCGTTTCAGTTTTTTTTAAAATCAAAAGCTATTGCTACCTATATTTTTCCTCAGATTCCATCGTTTCTGATCTGATCTCTTTTTTCTTTCATTATATTAAGTCTTTCATTGGAATCACATTTCAGGTGTGTAGTTTTTCTTTTGTCCTCTTCTGTCACTCTCCAGATCTTGCATTGATTACACAGGGTTGGCACAAAGATTGCGGCATAAAGTGCTTTTGTTTTCTTTGACTGACACTTGTGTGTTTCTCAGTATTGGTGACCATTTTTCCATTGAATTTGCTGACTGTTGGCTGTTTCATCTGTCATCGATCTCAGCTTCTGATTTACCAGCTGATGATATCATGCTTTCTTAGTATTTGAAGTTCTTGGTTTGTTTCATAGGCTGTTCTTTATGCTCGTTATTTATTGTTTTGTCTGCTTTGGGTACGGTCATGACCTCTGTTTAGTTGGCGTTATTTTTCCTGTTATGCTCTTTGCACATTTGATTTGAATATTTTGTATGGTTTTGCAGTTCAGTTTCTGACGTAGAATTAGTGCTTGGTGTTTCGCATATTGTAATTTTTTTTTTTTTTTTCAATTTTTTTAACGAAATTGTTTGGCTTTGGGCCTTTTATTGTTTTGTGTGTGTGTGTGTGTGTTTATATATATATATAATAGTCCTTGTTTGGTTGGTTTCTTTATAGATGTTATAAATGTCAGTTATAGCGGGAGAGACAGAACCCAATACTTTTCTACTCTGGATTTTGTGATGAATGGTTCTGAATGTTCTCCGTTTGTTCTAACAGTGATTTCAATGCTGTTATTCAAGCTTTTACATATATTTATTAGATACATGTTAACGCTATAACTTTTCAAGATTCCACATAGTTTGTCCCTATCTAATCTGTCAAATGCGTGTTCTTGGTAAATAAAGGACGAATAGAGTGTTTCGTTAAATGTCATTGATTTCTCTATAAGTTGTCCTCAATCCTAGCTGGCATCCCATGTTTGTCCTCAATCCTAGCTACACTTCAATTTCCTGGGGCTTTTTGTAGATCCTAGTGGTTTCACCAGAATTGTGTACACTATTTTCCCGCCATGACAAAAGGGAGATGCCTCTTTACTTTGTACTGCCTTTGTTTTTCCCTACTGGGATGATTGTGGCATTTCTCCAGTCTCACGGTGTCTGTCGTTTTACCCTTCTTCTTAAAGTCTATGCCGTGTGGTGTTGGTAGTCATGTCCATCCACAACCTTCTATCTCGTGAACTTTCAGTCAACTCTTGAACAGATGATCTTCCATGACATGATGTTAAACTGTCCAGCAGCTTCTCTTTCAGTCTTCCTCTGCTTCTCTTCCCCTCCAACTTGCCCACTGTCACGATGTACTCGTTTTCTCCTTCTAATGACAAGACCGAAAAAATGTAGATTCTCTTTCTGATGTGGGTAATAAATTCTCTTTGTGAGTTAGCATCTGTCAAGACCTTTATTACTCTTTTTGTCTGTCCAGGATATTGTCATCGTTCGTCTATAAAACCGCATCCCTACGGCTTCTAAATAATTGTTAACTAATCTACCAACTGTCCATGAATAACTTATTTTTATCAGGATTTATATAGCTTTTAACATTTAACTTCTTGAATACATCTTCCACCCAAGTACTTAAGAATATCAATTTGTTGAAGATTGTCCCATTTACTTTCATGTTACATCTTGTAGGATCAGTTTTCTTTGTAATCACCATTACTTATGTTTTTCTGCTGTTCAAACTAAGACCCGTGTTTTCACTTTCCGTTACAATTATGTCCATCATTTCTTGCAAGTGTGTTTCATTGTTAGCGATGGAAACTTTATCGTCAGCATAACCCTGGCTGTTTACAATATGTCCACCAACCGTTATTCCTTGCCAACCATTGTGGACCTAATTATTGTTTCACTGTACAAATGGAACAAGTCGGGTGATAGTACACATCTCTGTCTAACGTCTTGTTTATTGTTTTGAAAAATTCCAACTCAACTTGATCGTTAATTCTCATGGCTGCTTCTTGTTGCCAGTAAACGTTTAGTCTCCTAGGTTGTCGACTATCAATGTTTCAGATTTCCACAATTCTATTAATTTCTTCCCGCTACATCTTATCTAATGCTTTATTGTGATCAATAAAGAACAAATACAGATCTGTTTATCTAAATCATTCTTTGAGAAAATGTTCTATAGTTAAATATGTACCTTTACCTTGAGCAAATCTATACATCTCTTCTCAAAAATGCTTAAGCAACATGTATTGCCATGCTATTCTCATCTCCTGGCTGCTTTAGTTAACTCATTTGGTATTTTATCTGGTCCCGGTGTTTTATTAATTGGGGCAGCTCTGATAACTTCCTTAAACTTTTCTGTTAGTGTGTCAGGTTTAGTTCCACAGCGGTTTCCGGTTTGCTGTTTTGAGACTTTCTAGTGTTGGATGGTACAGTGAGAAGTTGTTTAAAGTACTGTCTCCATTTTGTTGGAATTTGTTTATGTTTACTTATTGATTCACCTTTGTCATCGCCCATTCAGGAATGTGTCATGTAATTTAATACTGGCTATTAAAGACGATAAAACACAGAAAATTAAACTATTTTGGTCACTTGAAACGTCATGAAAGTTTAGAGAGAATAATAATGAAGCTGTATATGCCAGGAAAAAGAGGAAGAGGAAGGCCAAAGAGAAAATGGGTGTAGGATGTGGCGGATAATCTCCAGATGGGTGTAGGATGTGGCGGATAATCTCCAGATGGGTGTAGGATGTGGCGGATAATCTCCAGATGGGTGTAGGATGTGGCGGATAATCTCCAGATGGGTGTAGGATGTGGCGGATAATCTCCAGATGGGTGTAGGATGTGGCGGATAATCTCCAGATGGGTGTAGGATGTGGCGGATAATCTCCAGATGGGTGTAGGATGTGGCGGATAATCTCCAGATGGGTGTAGGATGTGGCGGATAATCTCCAGATGGGTGTAGGATGTGGCGGATAATCTCCAGATGGGTGTAGGATGTGGCGGATAATCTGGAGATGGGTGTAGGATGTGGCGGATAATCTTCAGGTGGGTGTAGGATGTGGCGGATAATCTCCAGATGGGTGTAGGATGTGGCGGATAATCTCCAGGTGGGTGTCGGATGTGGCGGATAATCTCCAGGTGGGTGTATCGGACGCGGGACTTCTTGCTTGTGATAGAGAGGTTTTCTTGAGGGTTTTATGGGAGCAAGTGTTTTGCATGGGACATGCTAGTGACTGACTGACTGACTGACGGACTGAATGACTGACTGACTCACTGACTGAATTTACAATTCTGGATTTCACAGACGTGTGTCCATATATTGCAGCGGCAAAAGTTTGGAAATGCACAGTTTAAGAACCTCTGTAACGTCAAAAACAAGTATCTATGGCTACCGATCCCAGTATAACATGGACAACTTTCCGACAGATCACTCTATTTGCATTATAAGAGAATCGGCAAGGCGGCCTGGTCGGAATTGCTTGTCTTAATAGATATGGGGAAAGTGAATAACATTAGACGCTATCAGAAGATGTCCGAGAGAGCTTTTATTAATAAAGAATGGGCGCTGGTAGAGCTCAAGCCAGGAGATGGCCCGTGGGGAGGGGTCGTTCAGAGCTTGGAGACTGAGTCTCCAATTTCGGGTCTCGGTAGAAATCGTTTGATTTGCTATTTGGCTTCTATTCAGACATAATCTCGGGAGCTCATGAACCGATTGAAGAAGCGACCAGGTTTGGTTGTGGGGGTGGAAGAGGGGGGGGGGGCGTCAAAGGCTTACAGTATGTTTAGATATGGGTAGATGGAAGCGAGTGGGGCAATTGAGTCTCCGGGGGAGTGGTGTAACTGAAGTGAGGCTTTATTAGGAAGTCATGTCGTAGAGGAACAAATAAATGTTTAGTGATGTAAACAGTTTGGAGTCGATGAGGTTAAGTGTTACAACAACTGAGTGAATTATGTATGTGATGTAAACAGTTTGGAGTCGATGAGGTTAAGTGTTACAACAACTGAGTGAATTATGTATGTGATGTAAACAGTTTGGAGTCGATGAGGTTAAGTGTTACAACAACTGAGTGAATTATGTATGTGATGTAAACAGTTTGGAGTCGATGAGGTTAAGTGTTACAACAACTGAGTGAATTATGTATGTGATGTAGATAGTCTGGAGTCAGTGAGGTGATTTGATGTAACAGCTGAGTCGGTGATGTGATATAACAGCTGAGTGAATGATGTGATCTAACAGCTGAGGGAATGATGTGATCTAACAGCTTAGTGAATGATGTGATATAACAGCTGAGTGAATGATGTGATCTAACAGCTGAGTCGGTGATGTGATGTAACAGCTGAGTCGGTGATGTGATGTAACAGCTGAGTCGGTGATGTGATCTAACAGCTGAGTCGGTGATGTGATCTAACAGCTGAGTCGGTGATGTGATGTAACAGCTGAGTCGGTGATGTGATGTAACAGCTGAGTCGGTGATGTGATCTAACAGCTGAGTGAGTGATGTGATGTAGATAGTCTGGAGTGAGTGATGTGAAGGGGAGACACTGACCAGATATTCCTCCTCTACTTTTACCCTCTCCCGGGCTGTCAACTCCGGAAGAAAGTTTTAAGCTGTTCTATCTAAATTTTTTTATACACTGTTGGTTTTCTTGCCAATCAAGCACTCCGATTTGGAATGAAACTCCCGCAGTCGCCTTGTACATGTTTGTTGGGAAAGGGGCAGGGGCAGTGAGTCCCCCCACCCCCCCCCCCCCCCAAACCCTTTCAATTAGTCCCTGGAACTCATACGGTGTACTGACCAAAGGGTACAGATGCCCCTATGGGAATCAATGAGGTTTACTCCCTGGATTTTGTTTAGAATTTCACAACAGGCTTACCCATCAAACAGCGAAATGTACAAGTTAAACATAAGTGTGCCATGTCATTAGAGGTTAGGACAAGTTAAACATAAGTGTGCCATGTCATTGGAGGTTGGGACAAGTTAAACATAAGTGTACCATGTCATTGGAGGTTAGGACAAGTTAAACATAAGTGTACCATGTCATTGGAGGTTAGGACAAGTTAAACATAAGTGTGCCATGTCATTGGAGGTTAGGACAAGTTAAACATAAGTGTGTCATGTCATTGGAGGTTGGGACAAGTTAAACATAAGTGTGTCATGTCATTGGAGGTTAGGACAAGTTAAACATAAGTGTGCCATGTCATTGGAGGTTAGGACAAGTTAAACATAAGTGTGCCATGTCATTGGAGGTTGGGACAAGTTAAACACAAGTGTGTCATGTCATTGGAGGTTAGGACAAGTTAAACATAAGTGTGTCATGTCATTGGAGGGTAGGACAAGTTAAACATAAGTGTGTCATGTCATTGGAGGCTAAGACAAGTTAAACATAAGTGTGTCATGTCATTGGAGGTTAAGACAAGTTAAACGTAAGTGTGCCATGTCATTGGAGGTTGGGACAAGTTAAACATAAGTGTGCCATGTCATTGGAGGTTGGGACAAGTTAAACATAAGTGTGCCATGTCATTGGAGGTTGGGACAAGTTAAACATAAGTGTGCCATGTCATTGGAGGTTAGGACAAGTTAAACATAAGTGTGCCATGTCATTAGAGGTTAGGACAAGTTAAACATAAGTGTGCCATGTCATTGGAGGTTAGGACAAGTTAAACATAAGTGTGTCATGTCATTGGAGGTTGGGACAAGTTAAACATAAGTGTGCCATGTCATTGGAGGTTAGGACAAGTTAAACATAAGTGTGTCATGTCATTGGAGGTTAGGACAAGTTAAACATAAGTGTACCATGTCATTGGAGGTTAGGACAAGTTAAACATAAGTGTGTCATGTCATTGGAGGCTAAAACAAGTTAAACATAAGTGTGTCATGTCATTGGAGGTTAAGACAAGTTAAACGTAAGTGTGCCATGTCATTGGAGGTTGGGACAAGTTAAACATAAGTGTGCCATGTCATTGGAGGTTGGGACAAGTTAAACATAAGTGTGCCATGTCATTGGAGGTTGGGACAAGTTAAACATAAGTGTGCCATGTCATTGGAGGTTAGGACAAGTTAAACATAAGTGTGTCATGTCATTGGAGGCTAAGACAAGTTAAACATAAGTGTGTCATGTCATTGGAGGTTAAGACAAGTTAAACGTAAGTGTGCCATGTCATTGGAGGTTGGGACAAGTTAAACATAAGTGTGCCATGTCATTGGAGGTTGGGACAAGTTAAACATAAGTGTGCCATGTCATTGGAGGTTGGGACAAGTTAAACATAAGTGTGCCATGTCATTGGAGGTTAGGACAAGTTAAACATAAGTGTGCCATGTCATTGGAGGTTGGGACAAGTTAAACATAAGTGTACCATGTCATTGGAGGTTAGGACAAGTTAAACATAAGTGTGTCATGTCATTGGAGGTTAGGACAAGTTAAACATAAGTGTGCCATGTCATTGGAGGTTAGGACAAGTTAAACATAAGTGTGTCATGTTATTGGAGATTGGGAGAATAATTCCTGCATGCTATATAGAGCCAGTTTTAACAGACGGTTGTAAAGCCTGGACAATTAATTAACAAGACTAACAATATCTTGAGGCCGCGGAGATGTGGTTTTCCAGAAGAATCCTTAGAATTCCTTGGACAGCTCAGAAGAGCAACCAAGATGTTTTGAAAGAGGCGAGTGCTCGAAGACAACTTTTCAGACAAACATCAGAAAAAGACAGTCATCAATGTTAGGTCATGGTAGGAGAAGAGGGAAAATGTTGTGACCACTGAAAAGATCTGTGGAAAGAGAGACAGAGGAAGACATCATGAAAAGATTCTTGACAGTTTTTTTGTCATGGTATGGAGGGGTGTCAACACACGAACTCATACAAGCAGTTGCAGATCGCAGATTGTAGAGAGGCATGATCGCCCAAGCCAGTCGGCAAGTCACCTGATAATATTCCAAGTCATCGTCTCACTGCATGGACTGTATACCATAGGCGAGCGACGGGAGCTGGGTGTTCCAGCAGATTTAGGTCCCTGTCTCTCGCCCCCCCCCCCCCCATGAGCCAGTAAAACATTCTGGGCAGACACAAGTCTGTGGGGGACAGTCTAGGCAGACACTAGTCTGTGGGGGACAGTCTAGGCAGACACTAGTCTGTGGAGGACAGTCCGGGCAGACACTAGTCTGTAGGGGAACAGTCTAGGCAGACACTAGTCTGTGGGGGACAGTCTGGGCAGACACTAGTATGTGGGGGACAGTCTGGGTAGACACTAGTCTGTGGAGGACAGTCTGGGCAGACACTAGTCTTTGGGGGACAGTCTGGGCAGACACTAGTCTTTGGGGGACAGTCAGGGTAGACACTAGTATGTGGGAGACAGTCTGGGCAGACACTAGTCTGTGGAGGACAGTCTGGGCAGACACTAGTCTGTAGGGGACAGTCTAGGCAGACACTAGTCTGTAGGGGACAGTCTGGGCAGACACTAGTTTGCGGGGGACAGTCTGGGTAGACACTAGTCTGTAGGGGACAGTCTGAGCAGACACTAGTCTGTGGGAGACAGTCTGGGCAGACACTAGTCTGTGGGGGACAGTCTAGGCAGACACTAGTCTGTAGATGAACAGTCTGGGCAGACACTAGTCTGGAGGGGAAAGTCCGGGCAGACACTAGTCTGTAGGGGAACAGTCTGGGCAGACACTAGTCTGTGGGGGACAGTCTAGGCAGACACTAGTCTGTGGGGGACAGTGTGGGCAGACACTAGTCTGTGGGGGACAGTCTGGGCAGACACTAGTCTGTGGGGGACAGTCTGGGCAGAAACTAGTCTAGGGACAGTCTGGGCAGACACTAGTCTGTGGGGAACAGTCTGGACAGACACTAGCCTGTGGGGGACAGTCTGGACAGACACTAGTATGTGGGGGACAGTCTGAGCAGACACTAGTCTGTGGGGGACAGTCTGGGCAGACACTAGTCTGTGGGGGACAGTCTGGGCAGACACTAGTATGTGGGGGACAGTCTGGGCAGACACTAGTCTGTGGGGGACAGTCTGAGCAGACACTAGTCTGTGGGGGACAGTCTGGGCAGACACTAGTATATGGGAGACAGTCTAGGCAGACCCTAGTCTGTGGGGGACAGTCTGGACAGACACTAGTCTGTGGGGGACAGTCTGGGCAGACACTAGTATGTGGGGGACAGTCTGGGCAGACACTAGTCTGTGAGGGACAGTCTGAGCAGACACTAGTCTGTGGAGGACAGTCTAGGCAGACACTAGTCTGTGGGGGACAGTCTGGGCAGACACTAGTATGTGGGGGACAGTCTGGGCAGACACTAGTCTGTGGGGGACAGTCTGGGCAGACTCTAGTCTGTGGGGGACAGTCTGGGCAGACACTAGTCTGTGGGGGACAGTCTAGGCAGACACTAGTCTTCGGGGACAGTCTGGACAGACACTAGTCTGTGGGGGTCAGTCTGGACAGACACTAGTCTGTGGGGGACAGTCTGGGCAGAAACTAGTCTAGGGACAGTCTGGGCAGACACTAGTCTGTGGGGGACAGTCTGGACAGACACTAGCCTGTGGGGGACAGTCTGAGCAGACACTAGTCTGTGGGGGACAGTCTGGGCAGACACTAGTCTGTGGGGGACAGTCTGGGCAGACACTAGTATGTGGGAGACAGTCTGAGCAGACACTAGTCTGTGGGAGACAGTCTGAGCAGACACTAGTCTGTGGGGGACAGTCTGGGCAGACACTAGTATGTGGGAGACAGTCTGGGCAGACACTAGTTTGTGGGGGACAGTCTAGGCAGACCCTAGTCTGTGGGGGACAGTCTGGGTAGGCACTAGTCTGTGGGGGACAGTCTAGGCAGACACTAGTATGTGGGGGACAGTCTGGGCAGACACTAGTCTGTGAGGGACAGTCTGGGCAGACACTAGTCTGTGAGGGACAGTCTAGGCAGACACTAGTCTGTGGGGGACAGTCTGGGCAGAAACTAGTCTGTGGGGGACAGTCTGGGCAGACTCTAGTCTGTGGGGACAGTCTGGGCAGACACTAGTCTGTGGGGGACAGTCTAGGCAGACACTAGTCTTGGGGAACAGTCTGGGCGGACACTAGTCTGTGGGGGACAGTCTAGACAGACACTAGTCTGTGGGGGACAGTCTGGGCAGACACTAGTCTGTGGGGGACAGTCTGGACAGACACTAGTCTGTGGGGGACAGTCTGGGCAGAAACTAGTCTAGGGACAGTCTGGGCAGACACTAGTCTGTGGGGGACAGTCTGGACAGACACTAGCCTGTGGGGGACAGTCTGGACAGACACTAGCCTGTGGGGGACAGTCTGGGCAGACACTAGTCTGTGGGGGACAGTCTGGGCAGACACCAGTCTGTGGGGGACAGTCTGGGCAGACACTAGTCTGTGGGAGACAGTCTGGGCAGAAACTAGTCTTGAGGGACAGTCTGGGCAGACACTGGTCTGTGGGGGACAGTCTGAGCAGACACTAGTCTGTGGGGGACAGTCTGGGCAGACACCAGTCTGTGGGAGACAGTCTGGGCAGACACTAGTCTGTGGGAGACAGTCTGGGCAGAAACTAGTCTTGAGGGACAGTTTGGGCAGACACTAGTCTGTGGGGGACAGTCTGGGCAGACACTAGTCTGTGGGGGACATTTTGGGCAGAGACTAGTATGTGGGGGACAGTCTGGGCAGACACTAGTATGTGGGGGACAGTCTGGGCAGACAATATATGTGAAGGATGTAGAGCAGCTAAAGCATATGGGGTGGTAGACGAGAACCAGGGCTCATTCAGGCTAACACCAGTGGTTACCTTGTGGCGGTCATCCTAGAACACACCCACAACCGGAATGACGTTTCCTTCCTAGTCAGAGTGCATCAGCTGCCTGAGGGGTAAAGAACTAACATTCTGCATACAAATAAGCAGATCTGTAAAACTCACACACACACACGCACGCGCGCGCGCACGCAGGTGCGAATATTGTATTCGGTTAGAAAACATATTTTTGCCAGTCCACCCATGTGATATATTCTGGTGCTGCCTGAACCACCTTACCTATGCAACTCGTCACAGAAACTACGCCACAAGATCGGCGTGTGGGACGCACTATTTTCCATCACTTTTACATTTGCTGTGTGCCTATCGCAATCTAGTTTTATTTCAAGGGAGGTAAACAAGTCAATACTTGTAGTCAGATAAGGCCGCCTGTGTTGCCTCCCTTAACATGGGTGTTCAAATGTGGAGCTTTGCTGTTTTGTGTTTTCGTGAAAGTTTAAAGGTTCAAGGTTTAAACAACGGGGCAACATGAGAGCACAAGGGTAGTAACCTGTAAGTGCTCCGCTCTACTTCTTACTCAAGTCTGGGTCTAAAGAATCCCAGCGTAGTGCACTAACTCCGTAGCACCGACGAGGATCCTGAAATACTTTGGGTAGAGTTTTAACTCCCATTTTTGCCGGGGCTGCGCCGTTGGGCTACTCTTTTTGATTCCCAACTGCCAACATATATTTTTCGTGCGCAGAAGTATACACGGGTGTCCGATCTTACTACCCATAGACCAGGGGAATTTGCTAAAAGTCTCCCTGAAATAATGCCAGCCTTCACCAGGGCTTGACCCCGGGACCTCCAGCACTCAAGACGGACGCCATGCCTCGAGACCACGCAGCCCGCCTCATGAAAGTATTACCTGTCAGGCGAGCCGCCGTGATGTAGCGGCTACATCTTTGCCTGCAGACTGGAGGTCGTGGGTTAAATCCGCATGAAATGGTCAAACATGACCGAAGCACCCAGGCCGACCCAGTCTTACACGGGTAGCAGGTCAAGTACTAGAAATTAACTTGAACACATCGCTCTTTTTCTTCTTATTCTTCTTCATCATCATCATCATCATCATCATCATCATCATCATCATCATCATCACCATCAACATCATATTCTTCTCTTTCTTCAGCATTCCGAGCCCTTGAGGTTCATTGCTGCAGGTATTACTTGCCTCCATTCCTCAGTCTGGTTGGCCTTCTATTTCCAGTTGGTGACACCAAGTGTTTGCAAGTCTGTCTGGACATTATCTCTCCATCGTCTTCTTGGTCTGCCTCGTGGTCTACGGCCATTTATCCCCTTTGCGTATATAGGTTTTACTTCTCTGTCATCTGACATTCCTTCAATATGCCCCAACATTTCAGTCTATTAGCTCTCCTGATGCCAATGATCAATGGTGATTTAAACAGATAATGAATTTCGTTGTTGCTTCTCACTCTCCATTCCCCGTTGTTTACATCTTTGATAGGTCCACAGATTCGTCGTAAGACTCTGTCTTCGAAAACCTGTAATAAGCCTGGTTCTCGTTTAGCTGTACAAACTAGAGCGCATACAGAACGCGACTTGTGTGGTCAGCAGACCCATGAGTACATTTACAGGGCAAAACTAGCCTGAAAGAGATGATCAGAAGGTGCCTTTCCTCGTAATTCGCTGTAAAGCAAAAAATGGGGGGTGAAGAGGCGGGGTGTGTGGAGGGGTGGGGGGGGGGAAGTGCGGGTGTGGTGTCAACAGCAAACAGGCTGTCGACAACAGATAAATCTAAAACACATTGTTTGTTCTATAGAACTGACTTGTGTTAGTGTCTGGTTTTTCACGGTTCACTTTAGTTCAGTTTCTGTGTGCATTGTTATTAGATGAGATTTCTGTTGATACTGTGTTTGTTTGACTGGTAAGGTGATCCCATCCAGTCTGGGGCTATTAAGTGGTGAAGACGTCTGGCCAAGTCGTGCCAAGGAATCACTTTGAAAATTCTGTGGAGCCAATTACTTGAGTCGCCTCAACCCTGAAGTGGTGTTGGAAGGTTGTTGGAGCTACGGAGTACCTCCTAGAGTCCTGGACCAATACGAGCCGCCATCACAAAGATATATCACTTTAGAGTGTCTTTTATTACTAGCCGAAACCCTGATAAAGACACGTGACACCATCGTCTCGTGACAGACAGACACTGATAGGCTCAGTGAGGAGGCTCATCATAACCATGGGAGAACTTCCAAATGCTATCTCTGTTCTTAGGTCAAAGGTTGCCCTAGATCCAGATGGGGTCACCAGTAAGATGTTGACCTACCTAGCTGTGCTCAGTTGCTAAAGCTGCTAGAAATGTACAAGGTGAGAAAGGATCGATGCCTCAAGCATGGAGAGCAGCCAGCACACTACCCATACTGAGAAGAGGACAACATTAGACTGAGGCCTGAAGCTATCGGTCATTCAGTTTTATCAACTGTGAAGAGAAGACATTTAGGAGAATTGTCAATCACAGACTGAAATGGCACATGGAATCTGAGCAGATCTTGGTGTCAGAACAAACTGGGTTGAGAGAATGTTACAGCACAGAAGACCTAGTCCCCTAGCTCTGTCAAGAAACCCAAGAAACAAACCCTACCGCCCGAATTTCGTCAGACATTGAACGCAAAGATAAAGAGCTCCCACCGCGACGAACAAATCAAAAGTCCACAAAGAAAAGCAGGTGAAAATATAGCCGCCACTCAGATAGGGACGGAGTGCTTATGGGAATGCCGCGAGTGCTGTGATGTCGGTTTTTGAATCAAATCAATCAATCAATATTTTTCCTTTAAAACAAATACTATAATCAAAATAAAATAAGAAAACAAAAGTTACTAAATGAGGCGTCAGTTACAGAAATAATTAAACACATACAGTTGAAAATTAAGAAAATAACACATACAGTTTGAATTTGCCAGCAAATGGACTTGATTTGTATTTGTACGCTACACTACAGATCTTCAACTTCAGTGGTAATGTGACAGTAGTATTAGATCTGCCCTATACTACAGATCTTCGACTTCAGTGGTAATGTTGCAGTGGCATTGTTTCTGCATTACACTACAGATCTTACACTTTTTTTGGGGTCATAAAGGTGCATTCATAGCTTCCACCTCAAGTTTCTGACATGTCTTCTGTTGGAATTCAACTGTAAAACGGTCCCACGTGGGCTATAGAATAGGCCCATGGGTTCAGGTAGTCGGGACAGCAGTCGACATAAATGGGACGGCACCATGTGCAGAGAGAGGGGACGCAGGTTTCCTTGAGGTGGGCTGGTGGTAGGCGTTTGTTGTAAGAATCCAACCTGGCAGATGTAGACATCACAATGTGACATCAGCAAGCTACTTTCATGAATTACAGTTCCTAACTCTTAAAATAATAATCAATATTTGCCTTTGGGCTACAAACCAATATTTATCATTCAGTGAATGTAAATAACCAATATTATCACGCAGTGATGTGACTAACCAGTATTTATCATCCAGTGATGTGACTAGAAAATATTTATTACCCCGTGATGTGACTAATCAATATTTTTCATCCAGTGATGTGACTAACCAATATTTATCATCCAGTGATGTGATTAACAAATTTTTATCATCCAGGGATGTTACTAACCAGTTTTTATCATCCAGATGTGGATAACCAATTTTTATCATCCAGTGATGTAACTAACCAATATGTATAATCCAAATGTTACTAACCAATATTTATTATCCAGTGATGTTACTAACCAATATTTATTATCCAGTGATGTTACTAACCAATATTTATCATCCAGTGATGTTACTAACCAATATTTATCATCTAGTGATGCACCTAACCAATATTTATTATCTAGTGAGTAAAGAAAAAAACCAATGGAGGCTGCGTGGTCTTGAGGTATGGAGTTCGCCTCTAGTGTTGGAGGTCCCGGTTTCAGACCCTGGTTAAGGCTGGGATTTTTTCACGTGGATTTCTCGTAATTCCCTTCGGTCTCTGGCTAGTGAAGTGACGTCCGACGCTTGTGTGTATTGTTGCGCACGTAAAGGGTTAGAAATAAAAAAAAAATTTGCTTTTCGGCGTTGCCAGGGCAAAATTCGGTGTTAAAAATCTACTAAACGTAAAAATTATGAGAGAAAGAGACATCAGCTACAACCCAACACCTATCTTCAACAAGAGGCATACCTCTATCTGGTCCACAACAGAGGTTGGCAAGATGGGCAGAGTATTTTCAAGAACTTCTCAACCCCACAGGCAACGTAGATAATGTTAACTTTGTATCTCAAAGCTGCGAACAAGAGGAGCCAAATTTCAGAGCAGCGAAAGTAAGAGCAGTTGTACAGAACAGCCCCAGAAACAAGGCACCAGGTCTGGATGGAATTAATACAGAAGGGATCCAAGCATGCGGAGAAGTGGGTGTTCAGTGGCTTACTAGAATGTTTAATATAGCTTAGGAAGAAAGAAAAGTCCCAGTTTAGTGGCAACAGGCATTAATAGTACCGATATGGAAAAAGAAAGGTAATAGGAGAAAATATGAAGCATACAGAGGTATATCACTACTGAGTCACGTAGGACAAATGTACGCCACATTACTAGAACAGAGAGTTAGACCCATAGCTGAACAACAGCTGAGTGCATCACAATTCGGTTTCAGAAAGCCATTGAGTATAATACCAAACAGAATATTGTGTTTGTAGATCAGGAAAAGGCTTTTGATAGAGTGGAAAGAAACAAACTGTGGTCTATTATTGAGAACTACGGGGTACAAGGACAGTTACTAGAGAACATCATAGCCAAAGTGCAGTAAAAACACAAGAAGGCATATCAGATATGTTCAAGTCAATACAGGTGTGAGACAGGGATATGTGCTCTCCCCGCTTTTATTTGACAGAATATCTAAAGAAGCAAGTTCTTATACAGACAACATAGACCTTTATAATCATGATGAAGTACACACATCAGGAGAAGTTATTGATTCACCCACATTAAACGAACTACTATTTACTGACGATCAGTGCTTGTTCTACCCTGAAGAACATGTACTGCAAGACCACATTAACAGGTTAAACTCAGCATGCAGTAAATACAACATGAAGATCAATGTAAACAAAACCGAAACAACGCAAGTTAGTAGAAATCTTGCTCCACTAAACTACAGCTGAATGGTTCTGCTCTGAATCAAGTTAGGGAGTTTAAATATCTAGGAAGTATGATCACAGAAGATGGTAGAATTGACAGAGAAATAGAAACCAGATCTCGGAAAGCAAGTGCACTTATATACCAATTGTCATCATTATTAGGACATCCAAGCATAACTATGAGTGCAAAGAGACAGATTATTAATAGCATATTCATTCCAACATTAAGCTACCAGTGCCAAACATGGACACTATCTAAGGCCCATATACGTAAAATGACAACCTGAGAGATGAGCTGCCTGAGAAAAGCAGCCAGCCTAACCATCCGAGATCGAGTGAAAAATGAAACTATCAGGCAAATTGTGGGAACAACACCTTGTACTAGATTCAACGAGAAACAGTAGATCAAGTGGTTTGGCCATCTCGTTAGAATGCTGTAAGATCAAATACCATCACAAGCACTACATCACAGAAGATCAGCTACAAGAGCAAGAGGACGGCAGCGGATCGACAACATTAAAGACACTCTACGCCTTCACGGCATGACAATAGCCAGTGGCAGCCAACGTGCACTGGATCGCAAATTATTCCTCGACAAGACGCTTAACGGCAGAAGTGGTTGATGATAATGATGATGATGATGAAAAATCTATTAAATGTATTTCAGGATCTTCGCCGGTGCTACGGAGTGTTTGCACTGCGCTGAAGTTCTTTGGACTCAGACCTAAACCTAAAAAAAAAATTAACATCCCGACATGTAACTAACCAACAGCACCCAGTGAGCTAACTAGCCAGTACTGGCCACACAGCGGTGTTTCAATGTCCTGTTGTACAATTATAATCCAGTCCTTTGGCCTCTCTGATCACCTTCAGTTGTAGGGTTTCTTGTCAACGTCCTAGCCTCCTTCATCTCCTGAACTCTGCTGGTTTCTTCTAGAGATGTGTTCAATAGAGCACCGACGTCTTTGTCAAACCAATCTTTATCATACATTAATACACCTAAACCCTAATACACCATACCTCGGTAGGGATGTCACTATAATGGTTAGGTCATTATGCTGACGATGTCACTATGATATCGATGCCATTACAGTGATGATGTCACTATGATATCGATGTCATTACAGTGAGGATGTCACTATGATATCGATGCCATTACAGTGAGGATGTCACTATGATATCGATGCCATTACAGTGAGGATGTCACTATGATATCGATGCCATTACAGTGAGGATGTCACTATGATATAGATGTCATTACAGTGAGGATGTCACTATGATATCGATGCCATTACAGTGAGGATGTCACTATGATATCGATGCCATTACAGTGAGGATGTCACTATGATATCGATGCCATTACAGTGAGGATGTCACTATGATATCGATGTCATTACAGTGAGGATGTCACTATGATATCGATGCCATAACAGTGAGGATGTCACTATGATATCGATGTCATTACAGTGAGGATGTCACTATGATATCGATGTCATTACAGTGAGGATGTCACTATGATATCGATGTCATTACGATGGGGATGTCACTATTATTTCAAAAGGTATGTCATGACATACGAAAACATATACAACAGGTATGTGACGACATACCACAACATTTGCAGTAGGTGTACCATAACATGCCACAACATAAACAACAGATGAGTTATAACATACCACACATATACAACAGGTGTGTCGTGATATACCACGACATATTCAACAGGTGTGTCAGAACAAATCACAAACTTAAAGTGAGTTAAAACATAATTTTGAAGGGGAAAAAAGTTACCAATTCTGGAAGTTGAAGCCCCCTTTCCTGGCCAATGGGGCACGGTGTGGTGGGCAGCTTGGCTGCGAGTCTTGAGCAAAATATGGATCCCTGGTCAAATATTTATATATAGACATGTGTGAGCGTCAGAAATATAAAGCTAACCGAAGTCGGAGTGGATGGGTCTGAGAGACGGGGAACCAATAGTTTGCATACAAATAAGCCAGACCTGCAGAACGGATGTGCACTCAAAACTCAGTTTCTGGTATAAGACTCGATTCCAGAAATGAACGAACAACCAGAACTTTCCACAGGAGTTTACCGTTGGTGGAACAACACACACTAACATAAACACATTTGCGTGACAGTCTGATTAGCAGTTAGAAACTGTAATAAGCTGGCGGTAACCACGACTGTGCTGGCACTTTATCTTCGTCATCAGTTCCGCTTACGGAGCTTCAGGGTTCAGGGGAGATACAATATTCTGGTTCCTGCTCTTCTACCTCGATCATAGACACAAAGTTGTTACAAAGTTTATGTTACAAAGTTTCTCTGGTCTTATCTTGTCATCTTGTTCTCGATTTACCTCGAGTTAAACACCTATCTCTTCTTACCTTGGATGGTATGACAGCATGAGGCATTCTTTCTAAATATACAAACCATTTGATGTGTTATCTTTGCTTTTAGTTCATGATTGGCTCTTTGCGAGCCCTCTTCCCCAGGAATGCATTCCTGATTGTCTGTTCTGGTCACACTTGTGTCCTCTCGGATGTTCTTCTTCTTGTGTTCACTTTCTAATTTACGACAGTCCTTTTTAGTCCCATACAACTTTGCCTGCAGTGGTGACTCACTGGGCCAGTATTTTCTTATTAATGGGCTGAACATGGAACAGTCTTGCAGGACAAGTTCTGTAGTCTGCACACATAGCCCACAAGGGCACAAAGGTAAACTGCTTAAACAAAGCCTGTGCATATGCTGGATGTTAATTTTGTCATTTAATTTCCACATTCGATGAATGTTGTTCTGAGGGATTCAAACTAGGATGTCTGTTTTATAAGATCTGTTTCCCCCCCCCCCCCCCCCCCCCTCCTTTCTATTGACACTGCTTCTGGTTTTTTTTTTTTTTTCCTCTTCTCTTTTTGGCCTCAGAACAAAATATGTGCAGTGTAATAAATCTGCTACCTGGGGACGTTTTTGAAGATGTACATTCTCATGTGGAATAATGAATGCCTAGGCAACCTGGCAAGTTATAGGGAAGTATGTAGACCTAAGGACAACATACACTAAGATAACTAGACAATGTCTGCACCAGTTTAACGCACGGAGCAGCACATTCACGTACCCTGTAGGTCTGGTTGAGCTGTCCACCGATTGGCTTAGTGGCCTGATCAAACTCCTGGGATCTACCCCGATGGGAGGACAGAAACCCCATTGGGCAGCTACTCCGGGGCCATGACTTCCACCACAGTGACCCGATGAACTCTGACCCGGGACAGTGTAGCCTTGACCTGAGCTGGTCCTGCCTGCACGTTGAGCTGCCCATTCTGTTTTAGCTCTGTGGATGTCAGACTGTTGCTGCTGGCGAGCATACTGCTGGTTCTGTGCCCGGCACTTGCGATCTTCTTCTGCGTAATCGGTCCACCTGAAACACGCAGTCATTTGAGTAGTTGTTTAACCATTGACAGCTCAACATAATTCTGGATCCATACTTACAGACAGCATTTCATCAACATAGCAGTTTTTGTCTTTCCATATATTACTATTTCATTATATCCAAGAATCAGACACTATTGTATGTAATACACTGCATTAAATGATATATTACTATTTCATTATATCCAAGAATCAGACACTATTGTATGTAATACACTGCATTAAATGATATATTACTATTTCATTATATCCAAGAATCAGACACTATTGTATGTAATACACTGCATTAAATGACATAAAACATAATATGCTGCGTTATAGCTTCAAATTCTTACGTCCTTTTCAGGACGTAATTTTTTGTTATTTGAAGCCCCACTCTGGCTTTTGCCAGGGGCCGCAATATAGGCAGGTCATTATTATGGCCAAATGTCTGAACGCGGTTTCTGGGACCTCTCCACGGTGATCCTCATCCGCATGGTGGCACTTTGTGTCATCGGGTGTTTATCGCTTGTGTGATGTCCTGGTGGGGTAGAAAGTCAGTCAGTCAGTCATAAAACATAATTCTGCATCTTCCATCATTTATGAATTTTTTTAACACCCCTATTTCTTCTTCTCTTTATCATTCACTTGCTGTAACTGTGAAAATTCTGGCTGTTCGATCACTTCTAGACTTTGGCCCTGATTAAGAACTTGAGTTTTGAAAACAGTTGATAAGTTAATCGACAGATTATGCTCCCTGCACATCAGATAAGTCCATAAGCGCTCAGGTCCCATCTTCAGTGTGTTCTTCAGTGTGTTCTTTAGTGTGTTCTTCAGTGTGTTCTTCAGTGTGTTCTTTAGTGTGTTCTTCAGGGTGTCCTTCAGTGTGTTCTTCAGTGTGTTCTTCAGTGTGTTCTTTAGTGTGTTCTCCAGGGTGTCCTTCAGTGTGTTCTTCAGTGTGTTCTTTAGTGTGTTCTTCAGGGTGTCCTTCAGTGTGTCCTTCAGTGTGTTCTTTAGTATGTTCTTTAGTGTGTTCTTCAGGGTGTCCTTCAGTGTGTTCTTCAGTGTATTCTTTAGTGTGTTCTTCAGGGTATCCTACAGTGTGTCCTTCAGTGTGTTCTTCAGTGTGTTCTTCAGTGTGTTCTTTAGTGTGTTCTTCAGGGTGTCCTTCAGTGTGTTCTTCAGTGTGTTCTTTAGTGTGTTCTTCAGAGTGTCCTTCAGTGTGTCCTTCAGTGTGTTCTTCAGTGTGTTCTTCAGTGTGTTCTTCGGTGTGTTCTTTAGTGTGTTCTTCAGGGTGTCCTTCAGTGTGTTCTTCAGTGTGTTCTTTAGTGTGTTCTTCAGTGTGTCCTTTAGTGTGTTCTTCAGTGTGTTCTTCAGTGTGTTCTTCAGTGTGTCCTTCAGTGTGTTCTTCAGTGTGTTCTTCAGTGTGTTCTTCAGTGTGTTCTTCAGTGTGTTCTTTAGTGTGTTCTCCAGGGTGTCCTTCAGTGTGTTCTTCAGTGTGTTCTTTAGTGTGTTCTTCAGGGTGTCCTTCAGTGTGTTCTTCAGTGTGTTCTTTAGTGTGTTCTTTAGTGTGTTCTTCAGGGTGTCCTTCAGTGTGTTCTTCAGTGTGTTCTTTAGTGTGTTCTTCAGGGTGTCCTACAGTGTGTCCTTCAGTGTGTTCTTCAGTGTGTTCTTCAGTGTGTTCTTTAGTGTGTTCTTCAGGGTGTCCTTCAGTGTGTTCTTCAGTGTGTTCTTTAGTGTGTTCTTCAGGGTGTCCTTCGGTGTGTTATTCAGTGTGTTCTTCAGTGTGTTCTTCAGTGTGTTCTTTAGTGTGTTCTTCAGGGTTTCCTTCAGTGTGTTCTTCAGTGTGTTCTTTATTGTGTTTTTCAGGGTGTCCTTCAGTGTGTCCTTCAGTGTGTTCTTTAGTGTGTTCTTCAGTGTGTTCTTCAGTGTGTTCTTCAGTGTGTTCTTCAGTGTGTCCTTCAGTGTGTTCTTCAGTGTGTTCTTCAGTGTGTTCTTCAGTGTGTTCTTCAGTGTGTTCTTCAGTGTGTTCTTTAGTGTGTTCTCCAGGGTGTCCTTCAGTGTGTTCTTCAGTGTGTTCTTCAGTGTGTGGCGACTGATGCATCCGTTCTGTTCCGGTTTACTATTGTTCTGTGGCTTCTTGTGTAGTTTTCATGCCTGACAATAATTTTTTTTAAACCTGAAGTTCTTGTAGTGTTTTGACTATTGCCGACTCAGCGTTGTCTGTCTGAATCATTGACACTTCCTGTCTCCTCTAGAAAAAGATGCCACAAAGTGTCCAAACAAAAAAGGATGACATTCACCACAAAACGTTTATTGTCAGCAGCACTGAAAATAAACCATGTCTAAAGGTGCATCCAAGGAAGACAACTGTATGAACAGTCATGCTTCTCTCCTCTTGTGATCTCCAACAGCATGTGTCAGTCTGTACCATGACAAAAGTTTGCTGACGATTCTCATACAATTAAACAACAACAAAAATGTCCATTTGTAGGCACCACTAATTATACATTAACATGTTCCATATTTAGCCTCAAAAGCCAACCTGGTATTTTTGTATAGGACTAAATGTACTGCCTGTATTTACAACTTGTGTAGGGCGGTGAGAACAAGTCTGGGTGGGGGTTTGCAGCTGAACATTTAGAGCCACATAACTAGTGTTGTTACCACAAACTGTGATAAGCTCCTAAGACCCCGAGCCACCACCAATGACACAAAAAAGAAGAACTAAAGCCACCACAAAACAACCAAGCCACCACCAATGACACAAAGAAGATAAATTAGAGCCACCACAAAATAACCAAGCCACCACCAATGACGCAAAGAAGAAAGAATAAAGCCACCACAAAACAACCAAGCCACCACCAATGACGCAAAGAAGA
This sequence comes from Candidula unifasciata, assembly GCA_905116865.2. Classification (NCBI taxonomy): domain Eukaryota; kingdom Metazoa; phylum Mollusca; class Gastropoda; order Stylommatophora; family Geomitridae; genus Candidula; species Candidula unifasciata. The sequence continues at coordinate 182,675 of CAJHNH020000964.1, read as the reverse complement.
AAAGCTAGAGCCACCACAAAACAACCAAGCCACCACCAATGACGCAAAGAAGAAAAGCTAGAGCCACCACCAATGACACAAAGAAGGTAAATTAAAGCCACCACAAAACAACCAAGCCACCACCAATGACACAAAGAAGAAAAACTAAAGTCACAACAAAACAACCAAGCCACCACCAATGACACAAAGAAGAAAAACTAAAGCCGCCCAAAACAATCAAGCCACCACCAATGACACAAAGAAGATAAATTAGAGCCACCACAAAACAGCCAAGCCACCACCAATGACACAAAGAAGAAAAACTAAAGTCACAACAAAACAACCAAGCCACCACCAATGACACAAAGAAGAAAAACTAAAGCCGCCCAAAACAATCAAGCCACCACCAATGACACAAAGAAGATAAATTAGAGCCACCACAAAACAGCCAAGCCACCACCAATGACACAAAGAAGACAAATTAGAGCCACCACAAAACAGCCAAGCCACCACCAATGACACAAAGAAGATAAATTAGAGCCACCACAAAACATCCAAGCCACCACCAATGACACAAAGAAGATAAATTAGAGCCACCACAAAACATCCAAGCCACCACCAATGACACAAAGAAGATAAATTAGAGCCACCACAAAACAGCCAAGCCACCACCAATGACACAAAGAAGACAAACTACAGCCACCACAAAACAACCAAGCCACCACCAATGACACAAAGAGGAAAAAACGAGAGCCTCGTCAAACTTTTAACCTTAACCAACGACACAAAGAAGAAAACGATAGCATCAACCAAAAACCCCAACCATCATATAGTGGCTCCGTGTTTTCCATAGACTACTCCATGACACTTTGGTGGCTGCAGCACAAGACTCGACTACATGGCGTATATATCCGAAAACAGTAGGAGGGCAGCGTTTTACGAGGCATCTAAAACAAATGTCGACTGAACATGCTAACAAGACGCCTATAACAGGACTTTAATCTACAGAAACTGTTTCATGCCTTGATCGTCCCCCTGATCGTCCTAAATCCTTCAGGGTCCGTATGGGACCTATGTCACTTCCAGAATCATAGACCATCAACAACAGTGTCATGATGGATGAAAGAAAGAGTGGTTGTCATTGCCTGTAATGGACGAACAACAACTAGAATGGCTTTTTGTCCCTCACCTGTAGTCGTGAATATTGACTGGGATATCATCATATCGACGATCGCAGGCCGTGTTCTCTACCACACTATGAAAGCGGAACTGGTCTCCTTTAGGTTCCTGGACTCCTGCTGGGGGCAGTAGATGCGCCATGGCTGCTGCAGGTTGCCGATCTTCTGAGCAGCTGTTCTAAACCCCTGTAAGTGCCAAGCATAGTGTGCTTTAAACGTTGCTCATGTCTTTGTGAAGGTGTTATATCGATAGTGAGTCTTTCTAAATGTGTGTCTTTGTCTGGGATTAAATGTTTCATAATAAGGGCCTCAGTTTTTCCAGAAACAAAACAAATGACGAACCTCTCCACACAGCGTTTATTACCTCCAGAAACAAAACAGATGCCGGACCTCTCCACACAGCGTTTATTACCTCCAAAAACAAAACAGATGCCGGACCTCTCCACACAGCGTTTATTACTTCCAGAAACAAAACAGGTGTCGGACCTCACCACACAGCGTTTATTACATCCAAAAACAAAACAGATGCCGGACCTCACCACACAGCGTTTGTTATCTCCAAAAACAAAACAGATGCCGGACCTCACCATACAGCGTTTGTTATCTCCAAAAACAAAACAGATGCAGGACCTCACCATACAGCGTTTGTTATCTCCAAAAACAAAACAGATGCCGGACCTCACCACACAGCGTTTATTATCTCCAGAAACAAAACAGATGCCGGACCTCACCACACAGCGTTTATTACCTCCAAAAACAGTGGCTCGGTAATTTATGTCACAGGCGTGAGGGAAAGTTAAGTCCAACATGATGTGTATAAGGAGATACTCCGTACGTCGCTCGGGCGCCAGTCCTTCATAGTTCTGGTTTTACGGAACCTCACGCAAGACCCCTGCAGCACGTCCTCGTCGTGTGCCACGGATAATGTCTCAAATGAGCATTAATAGAGCTGTCAGGGGATCTCGGAGTTGGCGGCCCCCAGAGGTGATGTATCCTTGTGGCTATCATCAGCCCGCCCCCAAACGCATGGATGAAAAAGGTTATCAAAACTCATTAGAACATGAGTAAAGTGCTTGCCTAACGTACAGCTAAAATTACAACCCTTGGTTAAAAGATTGCGGAGTGAAGAGAACATTGTTCTGCTGAGACTAAACCCTTGACCTAGAGATTTACCCGCAGCACAGACGAGTAACATCTCCTGTGGGTGGCGTCTCGCAGCAAGACTCTACCCATGTACATCCTCTGTTAACCCTCAGTGTCGTCGTCACCGCGCTGAGGTACACCACAACAGCAACAGCCCATTTAATGGCTAAGCCTAAATGTCCGACAAAACACGATCCTACGGCACACGAGTAAGCTCAAAATCCGACCATCACAAATTGTATTGAACGGGAAAAGTCCAAATGTCCACACCCAAAGACCCCACTCGCCCGAGTGTTGGGACCAAACTGACAACCATATGCCTGACGCAGGATGTTAAATTCTGTCGGGCTAACGGCTCGTCAAAGAAATCTAACGTGCGAAGAAAAAGAATGTGCCTATTCGTGTGGTCACAAAAGTTCAGAACCCGCGGGCTGCTCCCCGCTGACGTCAGAACTCACCACACAGCGTTTGTTACCTCCAGAACTCACCACACAGCGTTTGTTACCTTCAGAACTCACCACACAGAGTTTGTTACCTCCAGAACTCACCACACAGCGTTTGTTACCTCCAGATCTAACCACACAGCGTTTGTTACCTCCAGAACTCACCACACAGAGTTTGTTACCTCCAGAACTCACCACACAGCGTTTGTTACCTCCAGAACTCACCACACAGCGTTTGTTACCTCCAGAACTCACCACACAGCGTTTGTTACCTCCAGAACTCACCACACAGCGTTTGTTACCTCCAGAACTCACCACACAGCGTTTACCTCCAGAACTCGCCACACAGCGTTTGTTACCTCCAGAAAATCAAGTAAAATAAATCACCCTTTTCTCGCCTTCAGGTGTACTGGGCATATAGGGCTATGATTATATTTTACAAACCAATCGGCACTCGTTGGGTGACGTGGTCAACATCACTCCGGTCGCCTTTACATCCCTGGACTGTACCTGGTACCAATCAACCATTTCCGTAGAACTAAACCACACAAAAAACGATAGTCTAAAAAAGTGGTGCTCCATACCACGTATAGGTGCTCCACACTACGTATCGGTGCTCCACACTGCGTATCGGTGCTCCACACTACGTATCGGTGCTCCACACTACGTATCGGTGCTCCACACTACGTATCGGTGCTCCACTCTACGTATCGGTGCTCAACACTACGTATCTGTGCTCCACACCACGTATCGGTGCTCCACACCACGTATCGGTGCTCCACACCACGTATCGGTGCTCCACACCACGTATCGGCGCTCCACACTACGTATCGGTGCTCCACATCACGTATCGGTGCTCCACACCACGTATCGGTGCTCCACACTACGTATCGGTGCTCCACACCACGTATCGGTGCTCCACACCACGTAACGGTGCTCCACACTGTGTATCGAAGCTCCACACCACGTATCGGTGCTCCACACTACGTATCGGTGCTCCACACCACGTATCGGTGCTCCACACTACGTATCGGTGCTCCACACCACGTAACGGTGCTCCACACTGTGTATCGAAGCTTAACACCACGTATACGTGCTCCACACTACGTATCGGTGCTCCACATCACGTATCGGTGCTCCACACCACGTATCGGTGCTCCACAGCACGTATCGAAGCTCCACACCACGTATCAGTGCTCCACACTACGTAACGGTGCTCCACACTACGTATCGGTGCTCCACACCACGTAACGGTGCTCCACACCACGTAACGGTGCTCCACACTAAGTATCGGTGCTCCACGCCACGTAACGGTGCTCCACACCACGTATCAAAGCTCCACACCACGTATCGGTGCTCCACACTGTGTATCGGTGCTCCACACCACGTATCGGTGCTCCACACTGTGTATCGGTGCTCCACACCACGTATCAATGCTCCACACCACGTATCGGTGCTCCACACTGTGTATCGGTGCTCCACACCACGTATCGAAGCTCCACACCACGTATCGAAGCTCCACACTGTGTATCGGTGCTCCACACCACGTATCAAAGCTCCACACCACGTATCGGTGCTCCACACTGTGTATCGGTGCTCCACACCACGTATCGGTGCTCCACACTGTGTATCGGTGCTCCACACCACGTATCAATGCTCCACACCACGTATCGGTGCTCCACACGATGCATCGGTGCTCCACACTGTGTATCGGTGCTCCACACCACGTATCAAAGCTCCACACCACGTATCGTTGCTCTACACTGTGTATCGATGCTCCGCACCATGTATCGGTGCTCCACACCACGTATCGAAGCTCCACACCACGTATCGAAGCTCCACACCACGTATCGAAGCTCCACACTATGTATCGGTGCTCCACACTATGTATCGGTGCTCCACACTATGTATCGGTGCTCCACACCATGTATCGGTGCTCCACACCATATATCGGTGCTCAACACTATGTATCGGTGCTCCACACTATGTATCGGTGCTCCACACTACGTATCGAAGCTCCACACTACGCAACGGTGCTCCACACTATGTATCGGTGCTCCACACTATGTATCGGTGCTCCACACTATGTATTGTTGCTCCACACCACGTATCGGTGCTCAACACTGCGCATCGGTGCTCCATACAGACAAACGCTCTGCTGATCACGTTCATATTCAACATTAACATTGCCGATACGTGTGGAGGATATGGTTTGTCATCTCACATCCATGCAGGAAATGATTTGACATTTGTCATCACTTCCAGATCTTCCTCTTCGTCTTCTGTGCTCACACTTTTAGGAGTTAATGCACATTGTGTTGTGGTTCACAGCTAGGATGTGATATGTGAATCTGTTGACTCAACACATCCGGTTTTAGTACACTCCTAATTGTAACTTTTTACAAAAGGGTTTTTAAAGGACCAAACTACTGGAGAAACCATACAACAGCTAGGTGATGCTGGGGTTGGTTCTGCAAAGTCCTGTAAAGGATACACAACTAACCTATTAAAGGACAGGGCGTCTATTCTTGTTTGCTCCTGTGAAGCCTGGTAACCCACGCGCGGACATCTCAGGTGCAGTCTGCACGTTAAATAATGTTATGTTAGTATTTTCCTCTTATTTATCAAACTGTTCACTCAAACATTAACCTATCAGCTTATCGCAATGGGAGGCGTCCGTAGCTTAGGCGTTGCCAGTTTGACTCGTAATTCCAATCTACCGCAATCGAAACCCACTGCTGTGTGAGTTTTTATCATGGTATTGTGGGTCGCAGGTCGACCCACCCTAAGATGTGTACCACTATGTTTGTCCTGGGGAAGTAAAGACGGCCGGCGTAATGCTGGCCACGTTACCCACTTAGTGCTGATTGGATTGTAAATATATCGGTGCCCTTCCTATATGCCAGATGCGCCTAGAGTCGTGAAAAGGGATCTTTACTTTTATTACTTACTTATCGCAGTAGGGTACCTTTGGGCTGAATGTTTCGACAGCTACCCAATTATGCATTGTTTAAACAAAAAACAAAAACAAAACACAAAAAAAAAAAAAAAAAAAAAAAAAATAGTTAAAGTACAGATTCTTTAACTTTTCAGAGTTCAGTTACAGTGACTGCCAGCGCAAAAGTTCCATGTACATGCACACCAAGTACTCAGATGTCAACTGGTCAATCACATTTATAACATTGTGGCGGGGCATGGCCTGATCGCACACACAAGTCAGCAATGCACTTGTTAATGATGACCAAGATGCCACCGATAAACACCAATGACAAACAAATACACTAGACCAATACAGTAAGGGCACTATTTGCTTCTGTCCATACATAGAGCTAACTGTGTTGGCCCATTTTACTAGAATATGTCCATACATCGAGCTAACTGTGTTGGCCCATTTTTACTTGAATATGTCCATACATCGAGCTAACTGTGTTGGCCCATTGTTACTAGAATCTGTCCAGACATCGAGATAACTGTAATGGCCCATTGTTACTAGAATCTGTCCAGACATCGAGATAACTGTAATGGCCCATTGTTACTAGAATCTGTCCAGACACCGAGATAACTGTGTTGGCCTATTGTTACTAGAATCTGTCCAGACTTACCTAACCCCTTCTCTCTTGGCCCGGCTAGTCCGGCCTGCTACGACTAGTCTGTTCTGGACACTTCCGGTCACTACTCTCCGGTGCTTGCACGGTAGATTTGAAAAATATTGCCTTTGTTGTTTAATCTGGAAATTGAATGGTGAATATTTAACTGAGAATCGACATCGCATCACACGAGATATTTCCATAGGCGCTCCGTCCCCATCTTCAGCAGCAAACACAGAGTTCCAAGTTAGGATGAGACCAGTAACAGTCTCGAATTTTCCTTGAGTGTTGAACTTCGGTCAGAGCCACTGGTTACGGGTATATCCTTTGGTACCCACAGTCAGCTCCTATAGAGCACTCAATGATGCTTGACGGTAAGTGAGAAACAATTACAGGAATTAATAGATGCGGTCGTAGCAGTACGTGAAAGACTGGGTCTCAGCTGGAATAAGGGAGAGAAAATAATTGTGGCTAAATGTCATACAAAAGTCACTGAAACATGAACAACATCCTATAGAAGGTGCATCACAGAGTCTGAGAACAGAACAGGTGAAAACTGTGTGTTACAGAATGAAGTACATCTTATGCAACAATAAAAAGAGCAACCCAGATGGGTTGAACAGGGCGAGGGCCCGAAGACGAACATCAGAAAGAGACATGTTCTGGTCACCTGGGAGCCTGTCCTACTACTTGGAGCCTCCACTAGCTGGCGGACTGTGGTGCAGCCTCTAGATGTCGAAGTTAGCCGCAATGTTATTCAATAAGCGTCCGTGGGCAACAACAGGCGTGGTCACTAAACGAACAAAGCATACAACGAACTTTATTTTCAAAGGGTCATAAATTAGGCACACAGGCCCGTCTTAAATTCGGCCCTTTAAACCACCAATTTTTCACACAGCAGTTGTATTTTATCAATAAAGCATGTTATGTTCATGTAATAATATGCATATCATGAATCATCATCATAAACCACTTCTGCCGTTAAGCGTCATAGGGAGGAATAATTTGCGATCCAGTGCACCTTGGATGCCACTGGCGGTTGTCATGCTGTGAAGACGTAGAATATCTTTAATGTTGTCGATCCATGTTTTCCGCGGCCGTCCTCTTGCTCCTGTAGTTGATCTTCTGAGATGTTGTGCTTGTGATGGTATTTGATCTTGCTGCATTCTAACGAGATGGCCAAACCACTTGATCTGCTGTTTCTCGATGAATCTGCTACAAGGTATCGTTCCCACAATTTGCCTGATAGTTTCATTATTCACTCGATCTCAGATGGTTAGGTTGGCTGCTTTTCTCAGGCATCTCATCTCACAGCTGGTGAATATCCAGTCAAAAACAAAACCATTGGTGGTAAAATGCTTGTGCACGCTCGCACGCAAACACACATCCACATACACCCGCAAACCATTTCACTCATCTACGCACACACATAGGCACCCAATACACATATACATTCATACATACACACACACATACACATACATACATACATACATACATACATACATACATACATACATACATACATACATACATACATACATACATACATACATACATACATACATACATACATACATACATACATACATACATACATACATACATACATACATACATACATACATACATACATACATACATACATACATACTACATACATACATACATACATACATACATACATACATACATACATACATACATACATACATACATACATACATACATACATACATACATACATACATACACACATACATACATACATACATACATACATACATACATACATACACATACATACATACATACATACATACATACATACATACATACATACATACATACATACATACATACATACATACATACATACATACATACATACATACATACATACATACATACATACATACATACATACATACATACATACATACATACATACATACATACATACATACATACATACATACATACATACATACATACATACATACATACATACATACATACATACATACATACATACATACATACATACATACATACATACATACATATACATACATACATATACATACATACATACATACATACATACATACATACATACATACATACATACATACATACATACATACATACATACATACATACATACATACATACATACATACATACATACATACATACATACATACATACATACATACATACATACATACATACATACATACATACATACATACATACATACATACATACATACATACATACATACATACATACATACATACATACATACATACATACATACATACATACATACATACATACATACATACATACATACATACATACATACATACATACATACTACATACATACATACATACATACATACATACATACATACATACACTACATACATACATACATACATACATACACACATACATACACATTCATACATACATACATACATACATACATACATACATACATTCATACACATACATACATACATACATACATACATACATACATACATCATACATACATACATGCATACATACATACATACATACATACATACATACTACATACATACATACACATACATACGTACATACATACATACATACATACACGTACATACATACATACATACACACATACATACACAACACACATACATACATACACATACATACAGACATACATACATACATACATACATACATACATACTACATACATACATACATCATACATACATACATACATACATACATACATAACATACATACATTACATACATACATACATACATACATACCTAAACATACATACATACGTAGCATACATACATACATTACATACATACATAATACATACATACATACATACATACATCATACATACACCATACATACATCCATACATACATACTACTACAATACATACAGTACATTCATACGTACATACATACTACTACATACATACATACATCACATACATACCATATTATACATACTACATACATAATACATACATACATACTAAACATACATTCAATACATACATACATACATACATACATACATACTACATACATACATACATCTAGTAAGCAAATGAACATAAATGTTTGTACATATTTGGGTACAGGATACATACATAGCATACATACATACATATAACATCACAAGCTATACCATACAGACATAGGGTTACACCGAACGCTACTACTGAGCTACATACGCACATACATACACACAACTATCATGACCCCACACTATACTACAAAACTGGGGTTTGGAACTGATACATAATTCATGCTGATAATATACAATACAGGCATGCTTCATATACATAGTCGCATTCTTCGCTGACATACATACACCGGTAATTGAGTATTGTGCAATATTTATCATAAATACATACAGTACATATCATACATGTATACATACTCATACATCGCTGACTACATGCATACATTGGTTGCTACGTACATAAGATAATACAGACATAAGGTTTATTCATACATCATAGACGTGTACATACGATACATACATACAAAAATACATACATCCTATCTAAGAGATTGATGCAGTGGGACAGAACGACAGGTTCTGGCAGATACTGAGGCTCAGAGGAAAACTGACGGACGTTTTAACATCGAGACTGCTACTGGCACCATAAGTATCGAACGCTTACATGACATGCATAGATAGGCGACGGACCCGTATGTCATACCCCGATACTGTGATACATACATACTTACATCCTCTTCACATCTATCGATCAGCACTGGGTATTCCCGGTTCGTTTGCAACAGTTCATTGCGTTCATTCATGATTCATTCACGTTTATATCATTCATAGATACTACATATCATTACCAACGTAGATACATACTATACAACCATGCCTCTTCATAAATCTGACGTTATAAAGATCACAATCTAATAGATTGACATGATACAGACAGGAAGACATACAGGAAGATAAGATTTTTGGCCTGTAGAATACTTTTGGTTTAACAGCATATATCAAGGACTCCATGGGCCTTGTGTTTGTCTCAAACATACGGTAGCGTCCCAGCTAGTCACGTTTAGGCAGGGTATAAAATTCTGATTCCATCCCTGGCATACTAGTTTTTACAGCTGTAACTGACAAGCATACAGATTCTCCTACCTACAACATAGGTTATGACATACATACAGAGACATACCTGCAGACATACATACATGTCATAGGAGCACCATACATACAGTACAGACTTCACATACATACTACATACACATAGGCATACAAGTACATGGTACACTGCTGACAATATGTAATTGATTTCACGTCACAAGCGTTGATGAGACCAATCACTGCTGCTGGTCTAGCAATGGGTTTTTGATTTTTGTTATTTTGACATATTTTGCTGTCACATTTTCATTCGTACCCAAGGACAAATATATAATCGAACTAGGCACCTACCAGTACTTTATTCTGAACAACTACATCTGTGTCATACTGCTGAGTATCTACCGTAAACATAAATGCTGACATACTAATAAAGGAAGTACCAACTTACATGACATACATGACATTAATTACCAGTACATATTTACATACAGACATACATACATACACAAATCAATCAACATACTTACATATAGTAAACATAAGAATACCATTGCATACCTCATTCGTGGACAAGACCATACACAGTCATTAAACTACAGCAGAAGCTCTGGGCACAATCGACTATCGCTCACTAACACATGTACATACAATTTGATTGGCCAATCAGCCATTGTTACATATGGACTGTCACTAAGATAACGATCACAGCCTTCATACATACCCAGATTCAACGCATTCAGGCATAACATTTGGCCATACATACACTTGTGGAAGTCATAACCACAACATGCCATACTGTATTAAATACATAAAGACATTACAACATTCATAGAACACACCACACACATACAGATATATACAATTTATTTCATGCGAACAAAGAACACAAGAAGAATTCGTAACTAAGGCCGCTCCATGCGACATACAACAAAAGCATCCAGACATACTACATTTGCTTGAGATGCTAAACTTTAATTACTCTTTACGTGATAGATCATGTATGAAAAATTATTAGCAAAGCAACATTTGACCTGAGATACCATTTTACAAGTATCACAGGACATAAATACGATGCTTCCACATAAATCCAGGATTTCATACTCGTCCTACAACACAATACAGAGGTAAGTACATACGTGAACATATCTTGTACATAGCCAGAACTGACCATAAATGTGTTTTTTTTTTTTTTTCGACTTACATATATGCACTCGACTTTATATATGTATGGGAATAACATCATATTCTAACATATAAATATTCTTAAATACTATTGGATTAATTTTTACATACATACAAACATACATAAATACTACGTACATACATGCATAAGTCTTTACATACATACTACACAAACATACATACCTAATATCAAGTATACATACATACATACAACCTACTGTGCTAACATAATACATACCTACATACATCCATACATACATATATACTACATACATACATACATATCTGGGCATTACAGTACATACATACATACATACTCACATACATACATACAGTACAAATCCATATATCCACCATATAGACCTACGCTGCATGCTAACAGGCATTGCATACATACATACATACATCCATAGACTCATACAGTGATACCCGTAATGGCAGCGACGATCCCGTATGCCAACCCGATCATTACGTACATTGCACACACACGATCCACATACACACACAGCGACACATCCCCGTACATGCCGCGTATTACACCCATTAATACATAGCGACCCACCCTGTATATATACATCATACATAATTACATACATACATACTACACGATACATAAATTGAAACATACTCACCATACCTCCATACATACCTAACAGCACACACACACATCAGCACAGCTGAGGCGTACATACATACATACATACATAGAACATGTATCATACATACATACATACATACAGCTCATTACTTAACATACCTACATCGTACAACACACTGTAGTATATTCATACATACATACAATACACACACACACACACACAGATACATACATACATAAACAATACATACTGAGTAAGTTTACATACACACACACCACCACCACAACATACATACATACATACATACATACATACTAAATCCATACAACAATAAGATAGATACAGTACATACATACATACTACATACATAGATACTACATACATACATGCATAACATACTCTAACAGTAGGTACATCCATATGACACAGGATGAGGCAGTTTTAGGGTGACCTGTCTGTCACTGGCACAGGATGAGGCAGTTATAAGGTGACCTGTCTGTCACTGGCACAAGATGAGGCTGTTATGGGGTGACCTGTCTGTCACTGACACAGGATGAGGCTATTATGGGGTGACCTGTCTGTCACTGGCACAGGATAACGCTGTTATAGGGTGACCTGTCTGTCACTGGCACAGGGTGGGCAGTTATGGGGTGACCTGTCTGTCACTGACACAGGTTGAGGCTGTTATGGGGTGACCTGTCTGTCACTGGCACCGGATGAGGCTGTTATGGGGTGACCTGTCTGTCACTGACACAGGATGAGGCAGTTTTAGGGTGACCTGTCTGTCACTGGCACAGGATGAGGCAGTTATAAGGTGACCTGTCTGTCACTGGCACAAGATGAGGCAGTTATGGGGTGACGTGTCTGCATTGAAGCTGGAAACTCCACTAATAACCAACATTTACTACTACATTTATCTGCAGGCTATAGGTCATGTAAACTTAGCTGGTTATTTGACAGCTCTTCCAAAATGGTGAAATATCATGAAAAGTACAGGAGAAGAAATGGACGGCACAATAGCTTTCATAAGGTCTACCGACCTCCTTTTATAAGTTTTCTGACAAAAGGATATAAGAAGAGATGAAAAGATATGAAGCGAAAAATTAGAATCAGTAAACCTTCACATAATCACAAACACAAAGGACAAGTGAACGTTGCGGCAAGAGATCCTTCATCAAAACATAACATGAATTAACAACACCTTCCCCCAAGATTGCTGTTAGACAAAGCCGACAGACTGCAATCTTTTATAAGTGTCAAAAGAAAATTCAGACATCTGCCGGGAGTTCGAATATTGTTGGTCTGAACTGATTTATATTGTTTTTGCAGAAATCAGGTTCTCAGGTTGGAGAGAAACTGTCTCAGTTGCCATCGATGAAACTTATAGCTCTGCAAAGAGAAATCACAAGCAAGAACAAGGCTTTACATCAGGTAATCTCTCTCTATGTTGTTGGCTTTTGCAGTTTGTAAACATTGCACCTCTAGGTTACAAATTACAAGATTAAAGTAGAAGCATAAACTTCATTGCATCCCATATAGCTCGGTCTCTCCTTGCAGAAAGACTATCAACCTGCCAAGAGCTCAGCAAAATGCACAATCTCTGTAATGATCCTTAGGGATCTCTTGAAAAACTACACTCGTGACACATCCATGAAATAAATCCACGAATCGCATGGCGTATAGCAGAGCTTTTCAGCTAAGTTTACTCAGGGACAAACATTTTGAAAATGGTTATTGTTATGGGTCAGAGGCCAGAGTCCCAGCGTAGAAAGATCATCAATACAGCTGGCCACTTGCTAGATCTTCATGGACCAGAGTTGGTCCTGCGGGCCACCAGTTGAATAGTGCTGGTGCATAGAATTATTGGCACCTTTCCATCTTTCCGGATGTGATGAATATAGGTGTATCAAAAAACCTCTTGTTATTTCCAAACTATGCATGGTGGAACATTTTAAAATTGTCAGTAATTATTCTTACAAAAAAGAGTCCATCTACTGTCAGCAGTGACACAGTGGCAGTTTTCCTTGGTTTGATCAGCTGAAACAGTTGTAAGGACAGTTTCCCTCTCATCATCAGTTTGCAAACCCAGCTTTTTTTGTGACCAATTTTTCACCTATGAATTTCTCTGACAAGCAGTTTCCGCAATAGCTAGTCTATCATTATCAGACTCAAACTCAACTTCTTCCATAACCACTTTCTCCCACAGCCAAAAACAAGGTTTGACAGTGTGAGGATCACTCCTTCGTTGTGCCGGACTTGACTCCATAAGGCCTTGTCTGCACAGTCTAGAAAAGCCACAAACTGAGCTCCAATGCTGATCCCCATGACTCATTTTAGAGGGGGGAAAAAAAGCACTTGTGAACCCAATTACTCAGCTCAGAAACTCACTCGTGAACTTCAAAGTTCAAAGCAAATGGCTTGGGGTCACTGGGCCCAATATCTCCCACAACCAGTCATTTTACAGTTAAGTTTTCAACAACTTTGATATGACATATTTGAGTGCTAAGAAAACATGGAATGTTACAGCTAAGTTTTCAACAACTTTGATATGACATATTTGAATGCTAAATAAACATGGAACGTTACAGCTAAGTTTTCAACAACTTTGATATGACATATTTGAATGCTAAATAAACATGGAACGTTACAGCTAAGTTTTCAACAACTTTGATATGACATATTTGAATGCTAAATAAACATGGAACGTTACAGCTAAGTTTTCAACAACTTTGATATGACATATTTGAATGCTAAATAAACATGGAACGTTACAGCTAAGTTTTCAACAACTTTGATATTGACATATTTGAGTGCTAAGAAAACATGGAATGTTACAGCTAAGTTTAAGTGCCAAGGTATCAGGTGAGTAAGCTGAATCCTTGCATACATTGACAGGTGAGACAGAAGATAGCTGCCATGTCACTGGAAGCAGAAACCACAGACTTCCTGCACTGTCGTGTGATTGGTCAGTTGTTTTCATGTGGTATTTCTTTTGTATCTTGTAATCTTTGTCTTCTCCCTCTTCTTCTTTGCCCTTAAAAACCAAGCTCGGCACATTGCATTGTGGTTTTTAAGCTGGGCTGCAATTTCTGCCAGAGAGTCCAGCAAACACTTTGTCAGTCACCTTTTTCAAGGCATCCGTTTTCTTGTTTCCTGTAAAATAGCGCCTAGGAACCAACACAGGGGTAGTGAGCTCGTTTGAGCTCATCTTGTTGTTGCCTCTTTTAGTTTTTAGATCATGTGAACACAGTTTATTGCCAGGCATATTTTGCTGTATATCTTGGAATGTCAACAAACAGATTTGAAAAAGTTTGCAGACAACTAAGATGTGGTTCTTAAAAAAGAATGTTGAGAAAACCTTGGACTGCCAAAATAACCAACTCTGAAGGCCTGGGAATGGCTAGTGAAAGTAGAACATTATATACAACAATGGGAAGAAGACAAAGTTCTTTGAGGCCATGTAATGAGATAATGAGCACTGGAAAATATCATGACCACACTAAAGATCACTGGTAGAAGAGGCAGACCAATAGAAATAATGGTGGATGGCTCAAGACAGTCGCATGGAGGAATATCATCAGTAGAATTGATCCTGAATGCTGTAACAGAATGGGTCATAGCTTGTTTGTTAGTAGGCACAAAGCTAGGATATAAGGAAATCAACAAGTTTTGGCCACCTTGACATTCCCTTTTCCAGAATCTTCTTTTCTCGCCAAAACAAGCTATTGACATCAAACTGATGTTGTCTGGCCTTGGCCTTCTTTCTAGAAGTTTTAAAATGCATTCTTTTCATCATGTGACCCAACCCTGTCGTACTAGTAAATACTTTGTTGTCGTGCCCTATCAAAGCAAACGCAAGTGTTGCCTATTGCAGAAAATTTTATGTCCACCACTCCCCCTCCCTCACACACACACATTAAATATATGTGTACTTTTAAAAACTCATTTGCCGTCACCCCCCTCCCCTTTTCTCCTCCCACATTAATGACACCTAGGGGAGGGGGTGCACCCCTTCCTGCTACCTTCTTCCCTCTATATCTCATCTTATTTCTTACTCCCTTCTTTCTCTCTCTGTCTGTCCCCACTTTATTATCTCAAACGTTATTCTCTCACCTTTCTCACCTCCTCTGTCTCACCCTTACCATCTCAGCCTTCTACACCACCTTCCACCACCTCCTCTCCCCCCTCCTTTCTGTAATTGGAAAACCAGAAATAAAACAATTCCACTGATGCCCTGACCTATTTGTGTGTGTGGGGGTAACCTGCTCTATTTTCCGCCGGTGGTGGGTTGGGATCCCCCTAGTAACTTACTACAAGTTCATAAACATTAAATGAAGCACAAACCCTAAATTAATTCCTCTGAAATACACATGGTCTCTCTCGATACATTGTTCATTTAATTGACAGAAGTTCATGAAAATCACACAACTTTAATGCCTTCTCTTTACATATGGGGAAATTGTTTATTTTTATAGTTAAAGCTTCGGCTAATCTCAGCATTTGCCTGTTCTGTGTGTGGTAAATAACACAAAAGGCACTTTGCTTGTCAATTATCTGTCTAGAATGTCAGGAAAGAAAGGGAAAGGGTCATTCTGTGTTATGCAGAAATGTATTCTGTGTTAAAGCCTAACTGTTCATACCTTGATTACATAATTTAGCAGTCATTCATTTACATATATACGGGTACTGTCATCATCAGATCACAGTCCCATATTTTCATAGCACACATTACATACACACACATATATACAATAGAGGCTAGTGTTGCTTTTAACTGAGGGAATGAATCAAGCACATCTGCATTGACAATCAGGTGTGGGGCAGGTGTTTCACAGACATTCACTGTAGCAGGCAGGTGTGGTCCAGGTGTTTCACAGTAACCAGTAGGTGTGGTACAGCTTTTTCACAGACATTCACAATAACAGGCAGGTGTGGTACAGATATTCACATTAACAGGCAGTGTGGTACATGTGTTTCACAGACATTCACAGTAACAAGCAGTTGTGGTACAGGTGTTTCACACACATTCACAATAACAGGTGGTGTGGTACAGACATTAACAATAACAGGCAGGTGTGGTGCATGTGTTCCACAAATGTGCTGTCAAGTTATCTTTTATGTTTGCGTGGAACAGATGTGTCACAGCACTAACGTGTCTGCATGTTTGTACCCAGAGAAGCGTACGGACATGGTCAACCAGCTGTGTACAGACCTGGACTTGGTGCTCAAGAACATGGACCTGCTGCTGCACCAATTACTTCAGCCATTTGTTGGCGACCACATCAGGATGGATGCAGCTTACCACAAGTAATGCCTTCTTTTATTTTTATTAATAAAGCAGATGTCACCAACAAACAGGCAGCACTGTCTTCCCCTCCAGCACTTCTCTCATGCATCCATCCACAAGCAGCACTGTCTTCCCCTCCAGCACATCTCTCATTCATCCATCCACAAGCAGCACTGTCTTCCCTTCCAGCACTTCTCTCATGCATCCATCCACAAGCAGCACTGTCTTCCCCTCCAGCACAAATTCATCCATCTACAAGCAGCACTGTCTTCCCCTCCAGCACTTCTCTCATTCATCCATCCACAAGCAGCACTTTCTTCCCCTCCAGCACATATTCATCCATCCACAAGCAGCACTGTCTTCCCCTCCAGCACTTCTCTCATGCATCCATCCACAAGCAGCACTGTCTTCCCCTCCAGCACAAATTCATCCATCTACAAGCAGAACTGTCTTCCCCTCCAGCACTTCTCTCATTCATCCATCCACAAGCAGCACTGTCTTCCCCTTCAGCACATTTCTCATTCATCCATCCACAAGCAGCAATGTCTTCCCCTCCAGCACATCTCTCATTCATCCATCCACAAGCAACACTGTCTTCCCCTCCAGGATATCTCTCATTCATCCATCCACAAGCAGCACTGTCTTCCCCTCCAGCACATCTCTCATTCATCCATCCACAAGCAGCACTTTCTTCCCCTCCTGCATATCTCTCATTCATCCATCCACAAACAGCACTGTCTTCCCCTCCAGCACATCTCTCATTCATCCATCCACAAACAGCACTGTCTTCCCCCCCAGCACAACTCTCATTCATCCATCCACAAGCAGCACTGTCTTCCCCTCCAGCACATCTCTCATTCATCCATCCACAAGCAGCACTGTCTTCCCCTCCAGCACATCTCTCATTCATCCATCCACAAACAGCACTGTCTTCCCCTCCAGCACATCTCTCATTTATCCGTCCACAAGCAGCACTGTCTTCCCCTCCAGCACTTCTCTCATTCATCCATCCACAAGCAGCACTGTCTTCCCCTCCAGCACAAATTCATCCATCCACAAGCAGCACTGTCTTCCCCTTCAGCACATTTCTCATTCATCCATCCACAAGCAGCAATGTCTTCCCCTCCAGCACTTCTCTCATTCATCCATCCACAAGCAGCACTGTCTTCCCCTTCAGCACATATTTATCCATCCACAAGCAGCACTGTCTTCCCCTCCAGCACTTCTCTCATTCATCCATCCACAAGCAGCACTGTCTTCCCCTCCAGCACATATTCATCCATCCACAAGCAGCACTGTCTTCCCCTCCAGCACATCTCTCATTCATCCATCCACAAACAGCACTGTCTTCCCCTCCAGCACATCTCTCATTCATCTATCCACAAACAGCACTGTCTTCCCCTCCAGCACATATTCATCCATCCACAAGTAGCACTGTCTTCCACTCCAGCACATCTCTCATCCATCCACAAGCAGCAGTCTTCCCCTCCAGTACATCTCTCATTCAT
This sequence comes from Candidula unifasciata, assembly GCA_905116865.2. Taxonomy (NCBI): domain Eukaryota; kingdom Metazoa; phylum Mollusca; class Gastropoda; order Stylommatophora; family Geomitridae; genus Candidula; species Candidula unifasciata. The sequence continues at coordinate 163,622 of CAJHNH020000964.1, read as the reverse complement.
CCATTCATAAGCAGGCAGTGCAGAGTTCCAATACTGATGGTACCAGTCACAATCTGGTTATATGTCCGTCTTGCCTTCACACACATATATATATATATGACAGATACCTTTTGTGTGACGCTGATTTTATTCAGTAATGTTTTCTTCAGTCTGTGAACAAATCCTGGCAATACTTCTGCATGTGTCTCCAAAATGCAGTCATTGTTTGGGAGGTCATGTAACCCCGGCCAGCCATCAAATGTTGCTTGTTTAAGTAAACACAGAGCCCCACAAAACTAGCCATCCGTGACAGAGACAGGGTCCTGGACCTTTATAATGTACCACCACACCTAAGTGTAGAAGGGGAAATAATCTAAATACATGTTTCGATTGATGTGAAACTTGACTTGTCTCTCCAGGTGTGCACAAGATGTGTTCAGGCAGCTGTTTCCAACCCTCAATGATCTAACTGTGCACATGAATAACATTACCTGGACAGCAAACAGTCATTTCTCGTCATCCCAGCTGGTAAGTGGACACATTGTCTTGTCTTCATTGTGTCATTACCACTGGTAAATGGACGGATTGTCTTGTCTTCATTGTGTCATTACCACTGGTAAGTGGACACATTGTCTTGTCTTCATTGTGTCATCCCAGCTGGTAAGTGGACACATTGTCTTGTCTTACATTGTGTCATCCCAGCTGGTAAGTGGACACATTGTCTTGTCTTACATTGTGTCATCCCAGCTGGTAAGTGGACACATTGTCTTGTCTTCATTGTGTCATCCCAGCTGGTAAGTGGACACATTGTCTTGTCTTCATTGTGTCATTACCACTGGTAAGTGGACACATTGTCTTGTCTTCATTGTGTCATCCCAGCTGGTAAGTGGACACATTGTCTTGTCTTTATTGTGTCATCCCAGCTGGTAAGTGGACACATTGTCTTGTCTTCATTGTGTCATCCCAGCTGGTAAGTGGACACATTGTCTTGTCTTACATTGTGTCATCACAGCTGGTAAGTGGACACATTGTCTTGTCTTACATTGTGTCATCACAGCTGGTAAGTGGACGGATTGTCTTGTCTTCATTGTGTCATCCCAGCTGGTAAGTGGACACATTGTCTTGTCTTCATTGTGTCATCCCAGCTGGTAAGTGGACACATTGTCTTGTCTTCATTGTGTCATCCCAGCTGGTAAGTGGACACATTGTCTTGTCTTCATTGTGTCATCCCAGCTGGTAAGTGGACACATTGTCTTGTCTTCATTGTGTCATCCCAGCTGGTAAGTGGACACATTGTCTTGTCTTACATTGTGTCATCACAGCTGGTAAGTGGACGGATTGTCTTGTCTTCATTGTGTCATCCCAGCTGGTAAGTGGACACATTGTCTTGTCTTCATTGTGTCATCCCAGCTGGTAAGTGGACACATTGTCTTGTCTTCATTGTGTCATCCCAGCTGGTAAGTGGACACATTGTCTTGTCTTCATTGTGTCATCCCAGCTGGTAAGTGGACACATTGTCTTGTCTTCATTGTGTCATCCCAGCTGGTAAGTGGACACATTGTCTTGTCTTACATTGTGTCATCACAGCTGGTAAGTGGACACATTGTCTTGTCTTACATTGTGTCATCACAGCTGGTAAGTGGACGGATTGTCTTGTCTTCATTGTGTCATCCCAGCTGGTAAGTGTCTTCATTGTGTCACATTGTCTTGTCTTCATTGTGTCATCCCAGCTGGTAAGTGGACACATTGTCTTGTCTTCATTGTGTCATCCCAGCTGGTAAGTGGACACATTGTCTTGTCTTCATTGTGTCATCCCAGCTGGTAAGTGGACACATTGTCTTGTCTTCATTGTGTCATTACCACTGGTAAGTGGACGGATTGTCTTGTCTTCATTGTGTCATTACCACTGGTAAGTGGACGGATTGTCTTGTCTTCGTTGTGTCATTACCACTGGTAAGTGGACGGATTGTCTTGTCTTCATTGTCATCACAGCTGGTAAATGAACGGATTGTCTTGTCTTCATTGTGTCATCACAGCTGGTAAGCTGACAGATTGTCTTGTCTTCACTGTCATCACAGCTGGTAAGCTGACAGATTGTCTTGTCTTCACTGTCATCACAGCTGGTAAGTGGACCAGTTGTCTTGTCCTCATTGTGTCATCACAGCTGGTAAGTGGACCAGTTGTCTTGTCATTGTATCATCACAGTTATGTGGACAGATTGTCTTGTCTTCTTCACATTGGTCAGCTGTAAACTCTGGCGGAAAGTTCTGGTTGTTCATCCACTTCTGGACTACAGTCCTCTTCCAGAACCTGAGTGTTTGTGTACATCCGTTTTACAGATCTGACTCATCTGTATGCAGACTGTTGTTTCTTTGCCTCTCGGGAAAATGCACTCTGGCTTCGAAGGAATGTCTTGTCTTTCCTGTCATTACAGCTGGTAAGTTGATCAGTTGTCTGGTCTTCCCTGTCATCACAGGTGGTAAGTAGATCAGTTGTCTGGTCTTCACTGACTGTTCATCACAGTTGGTAAGTGGACCAGTTGTCTTGTCTTCCCTGTAGTCACAGTTGGTAAGTGGACCAGTTGTCTTGTCTTCCCTATCATCACAGTTGGTAAGTGGACCAGTTGTCTTGTTTTCCCTGTCAACACAGCTGTTAAGTGGATCATTTGTCTTGTCTTCTCTGTCAACACAGCTGTCAGGTAGACAGATTTTCTTTTCCCTGTCATCATAGCTGTCAGGTGGACAGATTGTTTTGTCACAAACTTTGTTCCATCAGATGAGGCTGTTACATAATCACGAGCTATTATGTTTATCTAGAGTATTATGAATATCACTGAAAGAAATGTAAGACAACATCCATGAGAGGTGTACAGTAAGGAGGTGTGCTGTTGATGTCCTCAACATTGTTTGGACTGACTAGCCTTGGGACAATAATGACCTGCAGCAAATGAAAACATCATCCTTCTGTTGTGTTGTTGTATCTCACATAGGGCCCACTGTTCATTCTACCATTCAGTTCTCTCCTGTTCATTTGTTTCAGTATCACTGTTTAGCTAGGGGTTTCTATCAGACATCCTTGTTTTCTCAGTCCATTTATAAGTGCCTGTTTGGCTTTCTCTGTTCACATTCCTCAGGGTACACACAGTCTTGTTTGTCTTATAACTGTTCTCCTTCTGTCAGAAAACTTATATCAGGACCGTAGCTTTTATGAAAGCTATCATGCAGTCCATATCCTCTCGTGTACCATACAGCTTTGCCTTCATTATGGTTGGAACAGGCCAGATTGCATCTGTGTTGTCAACAACAGTATTGGAGCACATGCTCAGTATTTTCGTGCAGGGACACGTATCCGTGTTTCCTAAACCCAAACATTTTAACATATTTTGACGAAGTCTGTTGTGCCCAGTCCTTAGTCTGAATGTAATACACTGTCCCTCTGTAGAGAAGCTGTGAAGCGAGTCTTGGGGAGAGAATCTGGAGTGGGTATCCAGCCTCCTTTCTTGGATACTAGATTGTATTTGTTTTTGTCTCTCGGTGGGTCAAGTCACTATTTGGTTGTACCATGTCACTGCCACTTCTGGCCAGTCTGTCCGCTATTTCATTGCCTACCAAGCCACAGTGACCTGGAATCCACTGCAGTACAGATTGTTCTACTGAAGAGCCTAGGTGAATAAGTTGTTGCGTCAAGTTTACAAACTGAGTGTCTTTTGGGTTAACAATTGCTTGTAGAACTGAAATAGCATCAGTCAGAATGACCACTCTGCTTTATTTGGCGTGCTGTTTGTTGTCCATTCAGGAAAGAACATGCCGCCAGAAGTGCCTCTGCTCTGTAATTGGAGAAATATGAACCTGTTGGTACAGCCTGGTTGATTTTTAAACCATTTGAGCATTCTATGTATATTTCTCCTCTGTCTCTTACTGCTCTCTTGGCTGAACCATCTGTATACACTCTAATCCAACTCTGGTGTGGATAAAGTCTGTTCATCTCTCCTTCTGTAGTTAATTTTATATCAGTGCTGCTCATTGATGATTTGGAGGAGATCCCTGTCACAGTAGTTCTGACTGTTGGCAGGCTATCCCTAAGCCAGGGGAGGCAGTTGTTGTCAGGTTTCAGTGGAACATTTGGTATTATGGGAGGGAGTTTAAGGACAGCGAGCTTGGCATTTGCATTCTTAATAAAACAGGTTCTCTTTAGTCTAGCCTTCTGGGGTTTCTGCAGTCGGCTGTTCATGGGTTGTTCTTGAAAGTGGTGGTATTTGGAGAGTTGGGTGAGGAGCTTTGTGTCTCTCCTGTCTTCCAGATCATGGAGACCAGTAATTGTTTCCATGTCTGATAAGGAAAGAGGTGGAGCGCATGGCTCCTGTCATAATACAGAGATCGTGATTTTGGATCTTTGAGACTTTCTGAAAAGGTGATTTAGCTGCTGTGCCCCAAGCAGCTATCCCATATTCTAGTGTTGGCCTCACATAGCCTGTATAGGTCCTCTTGAGGACACTGAGATTTGCCTCCCAGTCTGTTCCAGCTAACTTCATCAGTTGGGTTCTCTTGAGTCCCTTGCTCTGTGTCTTTTCTATCTGTTTTCTCCACGTAAGTCTTGGGTCAAAGGTTACTCATGAATATGACGGTGAGTCGTCGTGTTTCAATGCTTGGCTGCCAAATATAAGTGAAACTTTCTGGGGTTTGGTAGAAAAACTGAAAATGGTCTGTGGTTTTGGCCCCATTTACAGGCATGTGCCATCTTCTCTAGAGTTCCAAGGGATTCCTGAAGCCTTATCTGTGCTTTGCCAGTATCCTCCAGCAGCGCCATATCATCGGCATGTTTATCAATGTTTATCAGTTTTCTCAGACATTCTTTTTCGAAGAACGTAATTAACTTTCAGTAGCTATATAACTTTCACTAGCATATGTTGAAACTGAGTGACATATTAGGACCGAAAATATGCAATTTGATTTCAAAACAATATTTAGAGTTCCATATTTTGTTCATGCTTTTCAAAGCTGCTGTCCATGTTTTTTTAATAATTATGAGAAAATTGCCAGGACTAAGCTGGTCATGTCGACTTACCAAAATTGGACTTAAGTGGACTGGACTGTATAATAGAGCGCCCGAGACATAAACACCAACTATGTTCTGTATCATTTCAAACAACTGTTGATATGCCTCTATCAGGAACCTCTGCGGGCAGATATTCAGAGCCTGTCAGCCTCAGTACAGATGTCCTGCCAAGTGCTGTCTCAGATGAACAAAGGCACGGAGAAACTCAGTGGCCACGCACAGGATGTTTCCAAGTGGGATATCACATCTAGGGCAGGGCATACTTGATAGATGAGCTCATGTCCTAGCTCATGTGAGTGGTTTATTTTGTCTAGTGGCAGAAATATCAGAAATGATTTTGCTGGCAACAAGGAAAGGAAAGACTAACTGTTTAAAGTAGCTCTCTACACCAGGTGCCCAGATAGTGGAAGTGCTTTTGTATATTATTGAAGTGAATTAAACTGTTGAACTATTTAATTTAATGTGTTCCTCTAAATTTGTTGCTTTTAACACATAAGGCACAGAGTTAAAATATGACATTGTTACTGTTTTATTTCTTGCTTTCTGGTCACACTGATTTCTGACAACATGCACAGGCAGCTGGACATTATATACACAACTTCGGCTAATAAATATAGCAACATAAAAAAACATGAAAATGACATGCTTTGTATCTTGAAGCATTGACCTCAACAACAGAGGTCATGAACCTGATCTAGCCAGTATTAAACCTTTCACACAGATATTTCAACCAGTATGAAACCTTTCACACAGATATTTCAACCAGTATGAAACCTTTCACACAGATATTTCAACCAGTATGAAACCTTTCACACAGATATTTCAACCAGTATGAAACCTTTCACACAGATATTTCAACCAGTATGAAACCTTTCACACAAATATTTCAACCAGTATGAAACCTTTCACACAGATATTTCAACCAGTATGAAACCTTTCACACAGTTATTTCAACCAGTATGAAACTTTTCACACAGATATTTCAACCAGTATGAAACCTTTCACACAGATATTTAAACCAGTATGAAACCTTTCACACAGATATTTCAACCAGTATGAAACCTTTCACACAGATATTTCAACCAGTATGAAACCTTTCACACAGATATTTAAACCAGTATGAAACCTTTCACACAGATATTTCAACCAGTATGAAACCTTTCACACAAATATTTCAACCAGTATGAAACCTTTCACAAAGTTATTTCAACCAGTATTAAACCTTTCACACAGTTATTTCAACCAGTATTAAAGCTTTCACACAGTTATTTCAACCAGTATTAAACCTTTCACACAGTTATTTCAACCAGTATTAAACCTTTCACACAGTTATTTCAACCAGTATTAAACCTTTCACACAGTTATTTCAACCAGTATTAAAGCTTTCACACAGTTATTTCAACCAGTATTAAACCTTTCACACAGTTATTTCAACCAGTATTAAAGCTTTCACACAGATGTCTCAACCAATCATGTTGGATACTTGAACTGATCACATGCCATCACAATTATATGAACCAGTCACACTATCATACAATACTTGAACCAATCACATATCACACATCTTTGAACCGGTCACACTGTATCATACATTACTTAACCAATCACATATCATCACACACATCTTTGAACCGGTCACACTGTATCATACATTACTTAACCAATCACATATCATCACACACATCTTTGAACCGGTCACACTGTATCATACATTACTTAACCAATCACACATCTTTGAACCGGTCACACTGTATCATACATTACTTAACCAATCACATATCATCACAATCTTTGAACTGGTCACACTGTATCATACATTACTTAACCAATCACATATCATCACACACATCTTTGAACCGGTCACACTGTATCATACATTACTTAACCAATCACATATCATCACACACATCTTTGAACCAGTCACACTGTATCATACATTACTTAACCAATCACATATCATCACACACATCTTTGAACCGGTCACACTGTATCATACATTACTTAACCAATCATATCATCACAATCTTTGAACCGGTCACACTGTATCATACATTACTTAACCAATCACATTCTGTCACAAATATAAGAACCAATCACATGCCAGCATAGAGATTGAAATATAAAGCACACTGATAGTGAAGTAGAAAACATGTGATGATTAGACACAACACTCAGGGATTTGATGAATCAGTGTACCCAATGATGTATACAAGTGTAGTGATGATTAGACACAGCACTCAGGGATTTGATGAATCAGTGTACCCAATGATGTATACAAGTGTAGTGAAGATTAGAAAACATGACATCATCTGACAAATGGAAGCAGAATATAAACAGGAGACCAAATGTAATCTTGAGATTACCAGAATAACTTATAAAACAAGTCATAGTCAAGCTTCCCCCCCTTTCCTCCCCCCACACACAAAACTTGCAGCAATGCCTGCTGTGTTAATTGGGATCCGGTAGCAAATTGGACACGCACTGGATCTAACTTGAAATATGCCAGGCTGACAGTCTCTACAATAAAAGGTATCGTCAGTCAGGGTTCCCGACCTTATTGCTCCATCCCTGTGCCAGTGTCAACTACACACAATGCCCGTCGCTGTCCCATATCAGACAGCAGGCCCAGCAGAATCAGACTGCTTGTACCCACATCTAATGCAAAAGGCAGCCACCAGATATGCCAAGACCTACAGCTCACGAGAATTACTATTCATAGTTGATAGAAGCAGCAGGTACCATAAACTGGCAGGTGCACACACATTACTGTATAAGGCATACCACCAGTTTTTGTGGTAACGAGCCATCAACCATTTCCTGAATAAGTAGTTAAAATCTTGAGGCATACAGACAATAAGCAGTATCTATGAAATTCATGAGGATAAATATGGCTTTTTAACGCTCTACCTATGTGCCAGTCCTGACCTACGGGTGTGAGTCATGGGCAATGACAACAGCTTACAGAAGCGAACTTCGGGCCTCAGAAATAAGGTATCTGAGAGAGGTGATCCACATGACAAGAAGGGACAAAATTCAAAATCAGACAATACGTTAAGATTTTGAAACCCAGGCATTACAAACTGGAGTGGATCAGACACAGTGGTTTGGACATGTATTCAGAATGGGAGAAAATCCTGCCAATATGGCAGGCACTGGAGGCTAAGAACCCAAGAACCCGACCTCCAGGGCGATGCGGAGTCCGTTGGGAAGACAACGTCCAACGGTCCATGACTGACAGATGTTTGGAATGGAACAACGCTAGAAAGAAAACTGATAGAGATGTCTGACAATCTCTCTGGCAAACCTCTACAGCCCAAGGTAGAAGAGGAAAGTAAAGTGTTGCACCAGGCACTCAACCCAGTAGCTGGTGAGGGGACTTGATATTGCCTTGACCTCATTAGTTGTCCTATCCAGCTTCCAGAGGTCCACTACACAGAGGTGAGGTAGGTTTCAGCAAGACAGGCCAAGAGACAAAGTCTCTTGTACTGAGCATCATACAACTAAGAAACCAAGGAACATTCACACCTTTTTTCACATCTCTAGACTCGTTCACATGAAGATACTGACCACCCACACAGCACATTCCAAAACTGCTAGACAATGTAACACAAACAATTAAACACAAAAAACTTACAGACTAAAAGTAAAGTCACACCCTTTAAATGATAACTCAATAGATAAACATAGCAAATTCAACACATAAACATAAGCAATAAAGGTTTACAATTGTCCTAACAGTGGCAGTAGGGTATGATGGAGATGATCTCACCCACAAAACTGAACACAGTGTCCTTGCTAGCTTGGTCCCATAGAACATGGCAGTCTTGAATCATACAAGTTGAACAACAGACAATATTTCGTTGACCATGTCTAGGTTCAGACTCGTCACAGTATGGCCCGAGGTACAGGATTCCACTTCATGTCATCCACATACACTGTGTACACCACAGTGTACATCACACATTGTACAAATAGAGCTATAATCGGTTCCAGAAGTCTTGCTGAACTGTAAAAATCTGAGGCTCGGTTACCGTTGGGTGTCAGCTGTTGAAATCTGGCCTGTTAATAATCATGTCTTTGTAAGAATATTTCTTTAACATCTAAAACATATAGTTTCTATTCCGCTTTATTTGCAGCAGATGAAAAAAACCCAGATGGATTCAAAGCAAACATGCTTACAGTAACTTAAGTAAGGGGAACTGTTCAAACTGTCGGTGTGTTATAGGTGTTTTTCAGGTGATTAACTACAGCATAGGTCTCCCCTGAGTTGCCAGTTTTTCCAGTGAGTGGCAAAAATGCTATCAAAATCTAAAGCCATAAAAAAAATGTGTGGATCCATACAGAAAATTTCAAGATATTTGTTGACAAGTGTGACAGCATAAGTTTTTAAACACACTTTAAGTCCATATTTAGCATTTAAAGTTGACCATCTGTGTCCATTCCTGGATGTTTTGGCACCCATTTTATTAGGCCAGATTGAGCTCTGAGTCATGAAAGATTCCTGCCTCAAGGGAGAGATCTGAACGCTATCATCGTACTGAAAATTATAAAAATAAACAAAAAAATACAGCCATACTGAAAGCAAAAAAAATTAAATTAAAAAAAAAAAACAGTAATACTGTGTACAAAACAGATTGATCAATGAATGCAACAACAGCCTGACCAGACTCCAGTGTAAGACTCCAACTTCTAATGCGTGAGCAGATGTGTTTAACTATAGTACATCAAACGTGGTCAGGTGATGGATGGTTTATCTACATGGAAGGTGGGAGTTTAAACATGGGTTCAGTCACCACTCTGAACAAAGTGGTATTAACAAAGGATCACTTCGTAAACATACTGATAAAACCCCGGTAAAGTGACTCTCAAATGTGCTCAGAGAGTACTTTAGCAGGTTATACAGATGAGGGCAAGCTAGATAACTAGAAGTCACAACATGAATGCAACCTACACTGTAGATTGAGATCATGCTATTTAATTAATCATCAAATTCCAACCAGTATTGAGAAAACAATGCACAATATTCATGTCTGATGTCTTATCACTGCCATCTCACAAAGGTCACAGCATTGACACCCGGCTCTCTAGCGTAGTTGGCTAAACCGGATTGTGCGGTGACCGCGTGACGAACTCCTTGTGGTCCGGGTTCACTCCCGGGGGTAGGCAGAAAAGCCACATTTCTCCCAGATTTACGGTATTTCCAATGGAATCAAGGCCGAAAGGTTGCGATATCCATAATACCGAGCCTAAGGGTTATCAACTCATGGCTTCTGGATACTAAAACAAACAACAACACAGCATTCACATCAATGACCATGTGTAGATTCCTTAACAACATGAGGGCACCTGTGCTGATCAGCTACCCCTAAAACAAGAAAGAATCATTTATCAAGTCTCAAGTAGAGATCCCTGTGTCACACGATAGTGGACTGTCAGTAACTACAACTCAGCTGTCAGGGCAGTGAGCCCACACAAGTTGTGTATGCCATAACAAACTGACTGACAACTGTTCTACACATGGCCAGTGTCATGACAGCTGACATTTGTCAGACAATATCTACATGTCAGGGCTAGAGCTGGACACTTGTGTGAAAGATATGCAAACTAGACATTGCTATAAGGGTGTCAAACTCTTCACATATGCTAGGTTACAGGGATCATGCAATCAGTTCATTGCCATGTTTTCGCCCCATATGACCAGCAAAGTCCCTCTCTGGCACGGTGCTATAATGTGGTTCAGAACCAGTATCTCCAACCAGGAAGTCAAGAATCTCATGGTTGAGCACAGATTTTCCAGTTGAATTCAGCTGCTAACAAGAATGGCAAACAAAACTCAACAATACAAATTATCATGAAGTCATTCAAGCAGTGAGGAGTTCCACAATCCTTGTTTTATACTGCGAGGTGTCATTCATACAGCCCATTAACCCATTCTGACTGCCATGCTGGGTGCATCGACACATTCTGACCGAGCTTGCCAGTCAAATCTGCACTATCAATTTGACTATGATTTCCCCCCAGCCAACCTGGCAATTGTTAATGAATAACTCAGCTGTGCTTTAACTAAGCATAGACTATTCAGCTTTACACCAAACATCCACAAAGCATCTGGCAACTTAAACATTGCTTTGGTGTCTGTCTTCCAGACGGACTTTCAAAATGAAAACAACTTAAAAATGTGTTCTATGTTTGGCCAGCAGTTTACAAACCGGTACACAGATATATCTCAGCAGCTGTAATGTTAAGCAATAAACAGTCAGTGTGGCCAGGTAAACAAATATGAAGTGGCCAAGAACCCATTTTTATGATGCCACTTGGCCTTCCATGGATAGAAGAATCACATGGCTTCATGAATGTACTGAATCAGAACATGAAACATGCAGAAAGGATTTCTACAGTCTGTTACTATGGAGAGGAAGAACACACACTGTTCTTGGAGTTCCATCACTCATATTCCAAGACCTGCTTGTGATAGAAGAGCAAATACCTGAAAATGACAAAATATATGTGTCAGCTGACATGGCAATATGCTTACCTGTAATATCATGGGCAAAGTCAAGTGTATGGTGGCAGTGTATGTTGGAAGTGTTTGATGAAAGTGGTAGTGTATGGTGGCAGTGTATGATGAAAGCGGCAGTGTATGGTAGAAGTGGCAGTGTATGATGGAAGTGGCAGTGTATGATGGAAGTGGCAGTGTATGATAGAAGTGGCAGTGTATGATGAAAGTGTATGGTGGAAGTGTTTGGTGAAAGTGGCAGTGTATGATGAAAGTGTGTGGTAGAAGTGGCAGTGTATGATGGAAGTGGCAGTGTATGATAGAAGTGGCAGTGTATGATGAAAGTGTATGGTGGAAGTGTTTGTGTATGGTGGAAGTGGCAGTGTATGATGGAAGTGGCAGTGTATGGTAGAAGTGGCAGTGTATGATGGAAGTGGCAGTGTATGATGGAAGTGGCAGTGTATGATGGAAGTGGCAGTGTATGATGGAAGTGGCAGTGTATGATGGAAGTGGCAGTGTATGGTGGAAGTGGCAGTGTATGGTAGAAGTGGCAGTGTATGGTGGAAGTGGCAGTGTATGGTGGAAGTGGCAGTGTATGATGGAAGTGGCAGTGTATGGTGGAAGTGTATGGTAGAAGTGGCAGTGTATGATGGAAGTGGCAGTGTATGATGGAAGTGGCAGTGTATGGTGGAAGTGGCAGTGTATGGTGGAAGTGGCAGTGTATGGTGGAAGTGGCAGTGTATGGTGGAAGTGGCAGTGTATGGTGGAAGTGGCAGTGTATGGTGGAAGTGGCAGTGTATGGTAGAAGTGGCAGTGTATGGTAGAAGTGGCAGTGTATGGTAGAAGTGACAGTGTATGGTAGAAGTGGCAGTGTATGGTGGAAGTGGCAGTGTATGATGGAAGTGGCAGTGTATGGTGGAAGTGGCAGTGTATGGTGGAAGTGGCAGTGTATGGTGGAAGTGGCAGTGTATGGTGGAAGTGGCAGTGTATGGTGGAAGTGGCAGTGTATGGTGGAAGTGGCAGTGTATGGTGACAGTGTATGGTGGAAGTGGCAGTGTATGGTGGAAGTGGCAGTGTATGGCAGTGTATGGTGGAAGTGACAGTGTATGGTGGAGAGTGGCAGTGTATGGTGAAGTGGCAGTGTATGGTGGAAGTGGCAGTGTATGGTAGAGTGGCAGTGTATGTGTATGAATGGAATGGTGAAGTGGAAGTGTATGATGGAAGTGGCAGTGTATGGTAGAAGTGGCAGTGTATGGTGGAAGTGGCAGTGTATGGTGGAAGTGGCAGTGTATGGTGGAAGTGGCAGTGTATGGTGGAAGTGGCAGTGTATGTTGGAAGTGTATGGTGGAAGTGGCAGTGTATGGTGGCAGTGTATGGTAGAAGTGACAGTGTATGGTGGAAGTGGCAGTGTATGATGGAAGTGGCAGTGTATGGTGGAAGTGGCAGTGTATGATGGAAGTGGCAGTGTATGGTGGAAGTGGCAGTGTATGGTGGAAGTGGCAGTGTATGGTTGAAGTGGAAAACTATGATGGAAGTGGCAGTGTATGGTGGAAGTGGCAGTGTATGGTGGAAGTGGCAGTGTATGGTGGAAGTGGCAGTGTATGGTGGAAGTGGAAGTGTATGATCGAAGTGGCAGTGTATGGTGGAAGTGGCAGTGTATGGTGGAAGTGACACAGTGTATGGTGGAAGTGGCAGTGTATGATGGAAGTGGCAGTGTATGGTGGAAGTGGCAGTGTATGATCGAAGTGGCAGTGTATGGTGGAAGTGGCAGTGTATGGTTGAAGTGGAAAACTATGATGGAAGTGGCAGTGTATGGTAGAAGTGGCAGTGTATGGTAAAAGTGGCAGTGTATGGTGGAAGTGGCAGTGTATGGTAGAAGTGGCAGTGTATGGTAGAAGTGGCAGTGTATGGTAGAAGTGGCAGTGTATGGTAGAAGTGGCAGTGTATGGTGGAAGTGACAGTGTATGATGCAAGTGGCAGTGTATGGTAGAAGTGACAGTGTATGGTGGAAGTGGCAGTGTATGGTAGAAGTGGCAGTGTATGATGGAAGTGACAGTGTATGGTAGAAGTGGCAGTGTATGGTATAAGTGGAAGTGTATGATGGAAGTGGCAGTGTATGGTAGAAGTGGCAGTGTATGGTAGAAGTGGCAGTGTATGGTGGAAGTGGCAGTGTATGGTAGAAGTGGCAGTGTATGGTGGAAGTGGCAGTGTATGGTGGAAGTGACAGTGTTTGGTGGAAGTGTATGGTGGAAGTGACAGTGTATGATGGAAGTGGCAGTGTATGGTGGAAGTGACAGTGTATGGTAGAAGTGGCAGTGTATGGTGGAAGTGACAGCGTATGATGGAAGTGGCAGTGTATGGTGGAAGTGGCAGTGTATGCTGGAAGTGGCAGTGTATGATGGAAGTGACAGTGTATGATGGAAGTGACAGTGTATGATGGAAGTGGAAAGTTGCTCTAGAATAGCTGGAAGGGTTAGCTGATGTTTCCTGTAAGTAAAGGTATAGCTCCCCCCCCCCCCCCCATGTGAATTGTTTAGGTGAGGAGTTGACAACACTTGATGGGTCCACACATTTCATTCCACAGTTATATTAGCCTATAGTACTGTCCTTGTTTCCCTGCCAATCCTCCTTTCCAAATCATGAGAGTTGTCTCTGCTTCCTTGGTTGATTAGAGCAATGTCATCATGAGAGTTGTCTCTGCTTCCTTGGTTGATTAGAGCAATGTCATCATGAGAGTTGTCTCTGCTTCCTTGGTTGATTAGAGCAATGTCATCATGAGAGTTGTCTCTGCTTCTTTGGTTGATTAGAGCAATGTCATCATGAGAGTTGTCTCTGCTTCCTTGGTTGATTAGAGCAATGTCATCATGAGAGTTGTCTCTGCTTCCTTGGTTGATTAGAGCAATGTCATCATGAGAGTTGTCTCTCCTTCCTTGGTTGATTAGAGCAATGTCATCATGAGAGTTGTCTCTGCTTCCTTGGTTGATTAGAGCAATGTCATCATGAGAGTTGTCTCTGCTTCCTTGGTTGATTAGAGCAATGTCATCATGAGAGTTGTCTCTGCTTCCTCGGTTGATTAGAGCAATGTCATCATGAGAGTTGTCTCTCTTTCCTTGGTTGATTAGAGCAATGTCATCATGAGAGTTGTCTCTCCTTCCTCGGTTGATTAGAGCAATGTCATCATGAGAGTTGTCTCTCCATCCTTGGTTGATTAGAGCAATGTCATCATGAGAGTTGTCTCTGCTTCCTTGGTTGATTAGAGCAATGTCATCATGAGAGTTGTCTCTCCTTCCTTGGTTGATTAGAGCAATGTCATCATGAGAGTTGTCTCTGCTTCCTTGGTTGATTAGAGCAATGTCATCATGAGAGTTGCCTCTCCTTCCTTGGTTGATTAGAGCAATGTCATCATGAGAGTTGTCTCTGCTTCCTTGGTTGATTAGAGCAATGTCATCATGAGAGTTGCCTCTCCTTCCTTGGTTGATTAGAGCAATGTCATCATGAGAGTTGTCTCTGCTTCCTTGGTTGATTAGAGCAATGTCATCATGAGAGTTTCTCTCCTTCCTTGGTTGATTAGAGCAATGTCATCATGAGAGTTGTCTCTGCTTCCTTGGTTGATTAGAGCAATGTCATCATGAGAGTTGTCTCTCCTTCCTTGGTTGATTAGAGCAATGTCATCATGAGAGTTGCCTCTCCTTCCTTGGTTGATTAGAGCAATGTCATCATGAGAGTTGTCTCTGCTTCCTTGGTTGATTAGAGCAATGTCATCATGAGAGTTGTCTCTCCTTCCTTGGTTGATTAGAGCAATGTCATCATGAGAGTTGTCTCTGCTTCCTTGGTTGATTAGAGCAATGTCATCATGAGAGTCGTCTCTCCTTCCTTGGTTGATTAGAGCAATGTCATCATGAGAGTTGTCTCTGCTTCCTTGGTTGATTAGAGCAATGTCATCATGAGAGTTGACTCTGCTTCCTTGGTTGATTAGAGCAATGTCATCATGAGAGTTGACTCTGCTTCCTTGGTTGATTAGAGCAATGTCATCATGAGAGTTGTCTCTGCTTCCTTGGTTGATTAGAGCAATGTCATCATGAGAGTTGACTCTGCTTCCTTGGTTGATTAGAGCAATGTCATCATGAGAGTTGTCTCTGCTTCCTTGGTTGATTAGAGCAATGTCATCATGAGAGTTGTCTCTCCTTCCTTGGTTGATTAGAGCAATGTCATCATGAGAGTTGTCTCTGCTTCCTTGGTTGATTAGAGCAATGTCATCATGAGAGTTGTCTCTGCTTCCTTGGTTGATTAGAGCAATGTCATCATGAGAGTTGTCTCTGCTTCCTTGGTTGATTAGAGCAATGTCATCATGAGAGTTGTCTCTGCTTCCTTGGTTGATTAGAGCAATGTCATCATGAGAGTTGACTCTGCTTCCTTGGTTGATTAGAGCAATGTCATCATGAGAGTTGACTCTGCTTCCTTGGTTGATTAGAGCAATGTCATCATGAGAGTTGTCTCTGCTTCCTTGGTTGATTAGAGCAATGTCATCATGAGAGTTGTCTCTGCTTCCTTGGTTGATTAGAGTAATGTCATCATGAGAGTTGACTCTGCTTCCTTGGTTGATTAGAGCAATGTCATCATGAAGTAGACTTCAGAATGCTATTGGAAAGATTCTTTACTTCTTGAATTTATTTATCAGTAAAAAAAAAAAAAACCAGGTAAAGTCTGGAGAGGTGAACCAGTGGACACGGTTATAAACCATAAGTGCTCTGCCACCAGTACGGACAGCTGATAAGAAACTGTGTCATGTCTGCCAGCGTAGTAATGAGCACAACTCTAAAGACAGCACACTGGTGTAGCCTAAGTCTCACAGATGCTTCGAATGAAATCACTGTGTCTGCCACAGCCACTTCACCAAAAGCATCCTTGGGACTCAAAGTAGACCAATGTGCTGATTATGATGCTGTCAAATGGATTTCACTGCACTTGCCCCACATGCTTGGTTTCTCACAGCAGAAGTCAGAGGGTCTGGATGACTGTCTCTGTTGTGAGCTGGCTGGTTGCATGTCGGAACTAGCCCGACAACTATACTACAAAAAAAAAGAAAAAAGAAGAAACACATGGCTGCTGACAGGAACACAATTTTAACATTCAAAATCTTTGTAATTTAATGAATGAAAATGTTCAAACTGTACAAAAAACACTTTAGGGTTCAATCAATCAACTGACAAGTTATTTTGCATCTGACTCATTGATAGTTTTTAGGCGTACAAGCTTTCAACTATTTTTTTTAACCATCAGATAACTATAAACTTTTTTTGTTTCAACAAGAAAGTGTCTTAGCACAACTGGTTTTTCTTTTTTCTTCAAAACAGTATAGTTTCATTCTGGACTCTCCACCTAGAACTGATTAAGAAGATCCATCAAGAGATATTTTACCAAGCACTGAGATAGCAACACATACAGAGGTCAAACTTCTGAGGTGCATCCAAGCACTGAGATAGCAACACATAGAGAGGTCAAACCTCTGAGGTGCATCCAAGCACTGAGATAGCAACACATACAGAGGTCAAACCTCTGAGGTGCATCCAAGCACTGAGATAGCAACACATACAGAGGTCAAACCTCTGAGGTGCATAACTAACATGATCCCCTTGTCAAGAAAAGAAGACAGTAGATGAACAGAGAGGCTAACACTGACCCTTCACTGTTGAGCACCTCTCCGGCAGTTGCCCGTTTGATGAGATGGTCCTCACAGCGGTACCACTGCTCCCGGATGGACCTGATGTAGCATGTGTAATGCCCAGACTCAATGGTGCCGTAATGGTTGACTACGGCAAACAGCGAGTACCTGCTGTAAACAACAAAGGTAAAGAAATATGGGATTAATAACAGATGCTAGATTAAATATAACTAGCTCATCCTTACAGGTGTTCAGTCAATGTCCACATGGTATTATGTTGGCTGTCAACAGATATCACACGGCAGATAAACACACTGTAGGGACTGTGCAATAGCTGTACTACCACAGACATTATGTTGGTAGTCAACAGATATCACACAGCAGACAAACACTGTAGGCAGTGTGCAATAGCTGTACTACCACAGACATTATGTTGGCTGTCAACAGATATCACACAGCAGATAAACACACTGTAGGCAGTGTGCAATAGCTGTACTACCACAGACATTATGTTGGCTGTCAATTGATATCACACAGCAGACAAACACTGTAGGCAGTGTGCAATAGCTGTACTACCACAGACATTATGTTGGTAGTCAACAGATATCACACAGCAGATAAACACACTGTAGGGACTGTGCAATAGCTTTTCTACCACAGACATTATGTTGGCTGTCAACAGATATCACACAGCAGATAAACACACTGTAGGGACTGTGCAATAGCTTTTCTACCACAGACATTATGTTGGTAGTCAACAGATATCACACAGCAGATAAACACACTGTAGGGAGTGTGCTTTACTACCACAGACATTATGTTGGTAGTCAACAGATATCACACAGCAGATAAACACACTGTAGGGAGTGTGCAATAGCTTTTCTACCACAGACATTATGTTGGTAGTCAACAGATATCACACAGCAGATAAACACACTGTAGGGAGTGTGCAATAGCTGTACTACCACAGACATTATGTTGGTAGTCAACAGATATCACACAGCAGATAAACACACTGTAGGGAGTATGCAATAGCTGTACTACCACAGACATTATGTTGGTAGTCAACAGATATCACACAGCAGATAAACACACTGTAGGGAGTGTGCAATAGCTGTACTACCACAGACATTATGTTGGTAGTCAACAGATATCACACAGCAGATAAACACACTGTAGGGAGTGTGCAATAGGTGTACCACCACAGACATTATGTTGGTAGTCAACAGATATCACACAGCAGATAAACACACTGTAGGGAGTGTGCAATAGCTGTACTACCACAGACATTATGTTGGTAGTCAACAGATATCACACAGCAGATAAACACACTGTAGGGAGTGTGCAATAGCTGTACCACCACAGACATTATGTTGGTAGTCAACAGATATCACACAGCAGATAAACATACTGTAGGGAGTGTGCAATAGCTTTTCTACCACAGACATTATGTTGGTAGTCAACAGATATCACACAGCAGACAAACACACTGTAGGGAGTGTGCAATAGCTGTACCACCACAGACATTATGTTGGTAGTCAACAGATATCACACAGCAGATAAACACTGTAGGCAGTGTGCAATAGCTTTACTACCACAGATATTATGTTGGTAGTCAACAGATATCACACAGCAGATAAACACACTGTAGGGAGTGTGCAATAGCTTTACTACCACAGACACTATGTTGGTAGTCAACAGATATCACACAGCAGATAAACACACTGTAGGGAGTGTGCAATAGGTTTACTACCACAGACATTATGTTGGTAGTCAACAGATATCACACAGCAGATAAACACACTGTAGGGAGTGTGCAATAGCTTTTCTACCACAGACATTATGTTGGTAGTCAACAGATATCACACAGCAGATAAACACACTGTAGGGAGTGTGCAATAGCTGTACTACCACAGACATTATGTTGGTAGTCAACAGATATCACACAGCAGACAAACACACTGTAGGCAGTGTGCAATAGCTGTACTACCACAGACACTATGTTGGCACATAACAAGACACCTCCATGGATACTGACAATACCAACAACAGATCAAACAAAGCAGATGTGACCTTCAAAACAAAAGTCATGAAAGTCAAAGATCAATCTACTGATTCAGTTAATGTTGATAGTGAAGGAAATACAAAGAAATCAATGGAAAGCACCAGTAACTTTAAAGTGCTTGACCAAAATATGCAACCATAAACTGTATAGATTTTAAAACCAAGTTACCTATTTTCATTCTAACATTTGCCAGTCAAAGAACTGCTAAAGACATAGAACAAAAGTTAAATGCATTTTAAAACAAATTGCTGAGGAAAATGTTGAACATAAAAAGAGACGAATTCAAGGCTAGTGAAGCAATAAAAGTCTGAGCAACTACTAAATCAACAGTTATAAGACACAGCCTATGGTGCTATATTGGAGACATCATAAGAAGAAATGAGCGAAATCATCAAATAAGCACTAAAATTAGAAATAAAGAGAATAAGGTAAGCTAACAACAACAAAACAAACACTGATGAGAGGTAACAGGTGCTGGCCCGGGTTCTGTCCATGATACTCAACTCACAGCTCATGACAAAATGGAACAGAGGAATAGACCCTAGGTGACATAAGGCACAATAGGACAATGAAATAAAAATGTTGGTGTCATAAGGGTGTAGGTGTCTGGTGTCATATGGAGGTGTCACAAGGGTGTAAGTGTCTGGTGTCATATGGAGGTGTCATAAGGGTGTAGGTGTCTGGTGTCATATGGAGGTGTCACAAGGGTGTAAGTGCACATTCTGAAGTACAGGTCTGTGCTGCACACATGTTGTACATGATAGACAAGCCTAATATTACAACCAAACCATCAGTTTACTCACAAATATGGGACTCTTCCACATGACAATCCAACTACCCTTGATCCATTCATCATCAGATCACATATTCTGCCGATTGGCGTTAGCGATCATACCTTTCTACAATCTGCGGTCTTTAACAGAATCTATCAGTTCGTGTGCTGACACCCCTCCATGTCATGATCTTCTCAGGTTGTTTTCCTCTGTCTTGTTCCAGATGTCACAACATGTTTCAGTTTCCATCTTCTCATAACATGATCAAACAAGACTCTCTCATGGGTGTTGTCTTCAAGCCTTCATCAGGTGCACTGATTCCACAAACACCTCTTATGGTTATCAGATCTGTCCAGTCTTGAGTGTACTGCTAATCAGTTAAGATACTGTTGTTTCTCCATGTCATTATACCAAACAGTTTAACATCTATCTTGGGCTTCCCCTGTCTCTTTCACCTCCAACTTTCCCATCCTCAAATATATTCATTTTCCCTTGCTCAAGAAATGTGGATTGTCTTCTTTTGACCCATGTAACCAGTTCTCTCTGTAAATTAATCTTTCCCAAAATCATTACACTTATCATTACCATTCTTCTATAAAACCACAAGTCTGCAGCTTCTACATAATTTCACTTGTCTGCAATTGTCCATGATTGACTTTCATTCATCAGGACTGGCTTCAGACAAACATCACGTGTTCATCTCTACTGTCAAAGATACTGCACGGAATCTTCATGTTGGTGAAATGCCATGTTTGCCTGGGCTATTCTACTTGTGTAAGCACCAAAGTCAGGCAGGCTTGACTTACTTGTTATCACAGCAAATGTTTGGGGAAGTGCCGGCGGCCCCCTGGCTGCTGAAGCTAGTGTTGCTGGTTCGAGAGGATGACATGAACGGGGTCATGTCCAGCT
The DNA here is from genome assembly GCA_905116865.2 of Candidula unifasciata. Classification (NCBI taxonomy): domain Eukaryota; kingdom Metazoa; phylum Mollusca; class Gastropoda; order Stylommatophora; family Geomitridae; genus Candidula; species Candidula unifasciata. The sequence continues at coordinate 142,683 of CAJHNH020000964.1, read as the reverse complement.
CCTCGGGGAAAGACACAAATGTGGAGATCTTCTTATGGTAGCCGGTGGAATGCTCAAATCGCTGTTGGAAACAGAAATAATGATTGCAGCTAAAAGCACACAACTCTTCGTGTTGACAGCAGGTGCATCACATTTCTTAACTAAGACAATGACAACTCTAGAAGAATCATACATGACATAATACCACAATAATTTTTCACAGGTCTTCTTGTTTTGTCAATATGTAATGTGTGTCGCTTCTTCTTCTTTTCCAGCATTCCGAGTCCTTGAGGTTCATTGCTGCAGATATCACCCGCCTTCACTCATCTCTCTGGTTGGTCTTCTCTTTAAAGTTGGTGACACCAAGTGTTTGCAGGTCTCTTTGGACATGATCTCTGCATCGTCTTCTTGGTCTGCCTCATGGTTTACAACCCTTCTTCTCCCTGTTTAGTAGACTAGCCGTACAAACCTTGAGGTGAAAGCATGCAACAATAGGCAGTTTCTTCATGGTCAACTGTTTAGTAGACTAGCCGTACAAACCTTGAGGTGAAAGCATGCAACAATAGGCAGTTTCTTCAAGGTCAACTGTTTAGTAGACTAGCCATACAAACCTTGAGGTGAAAGCATGCAACAATAGGCAGTTTCTTCATGGTCAACTGTTTAGTAGACTAGCCATACAAACCTGAGGTGAAAGCATGCAAACAATAGGCAGTTTCTTCATGGTCAACTGTTTAGTAGACTAGCCGTACAAACCTTGAGGTGAAAGCATGCAACAATAGGCAGTTTCTTCATGGTCAACTGTTTAGTAGACTAGCCGTACAAACCTTGAGGTGAAAGCATGCAACAATAGGCAGTTTCTTCATGGTCAACTGTTTAGTAGACTAGCCATACAAACCTTGAGGTGAAAGTATGCAACAATAGGCAGTTTCTTCATGGTCAACTGTTTAGTAGACTAGCCGTACAAACCTTGAGGTGAAAGCATGCAACAATAGGCAGTTTCTTCATGGTCAACTGTTTAGTAGACTAGCCATACAAACCTTGAGGTGAAAGTATGCAACAATAGGCAGTTCTTCATGGTCAACTGTTTAGTAGACTAGCCGTACAAACCTTGAGGTGAAAGCATGCAACAATAGGCAGTTTCTTCATGGTCAACTGTTTAGTAGACTAGCCATACAAATCTTGAGGTGAAAGTATGCAACAATAGGCAGTTTCTTCATGGTCAACTGTTTAGTAGACTATAGCCATACAAACCTCAAGGTGAAAGCATGCAACAATAGGCAGTTTCTTCATGGTCAACTGTTTAGTAGACTATAGCCATACAAACCTTGAGGTGAAAGTATGCAACAATAGGCAGTTTCTTCATGGTCAACTGTTTAGTAGACTATAGCCATACAAACCTTAAGGTGAAAGCATGCAACAATCGGCAGTTTCTTCATGGTCAACTGTTTAGTAGACTCCTGGTAGCTGTGACATTTGCTGCACTTGATCTTGGCAGAGTTGCCCAGGTGTTCTGTCTTTGTAAATCTGCCAGAGACACCAGAATTATCATATGTCAGGGAACACTGACTCAGGCAACTTTGTATGTAGATGGCAGAGAATACAGACTGAGGCAAGGTTCAGTGTAGATGACAAATAACACAGACTAAGGCAACTTTGCATACACAGACTCAGGTAGTTTTACATTTATAATCTAAATGACATACAACCTAGACTGAGACAACTTTACTTTCAAAATATACACCTTGAAACAGTGTCACATTCATCACAATATACACCTTGAAACAGTGTCACATTCATCACAATATACACCTTGAAACAGTGTCACATTCATCACAATATACACCTTGAAACAGTGTCACATTCATCACAATATACACCTTGAAACAGTGTCACATTCATCACAATATACACCTTGAAACAGTGTCACATTCATCACAATATACACCTTGAAACAGTGTCACATTCATCACAATATACACCTTGAAACAGTGTCACATTCATCACAATATACACCTTGAAACAGTGTCACATTCATCAAAATCAAACAGTTTACAGAATAAGATATTTTCCCTGCTGTTTTGAAGTAATAATTAGTTGGTCTATACTGTATTCTGACATGTAACTGTAGAATAAGTTCAACCTCATCTGGCAAATAGATAATGACCTTTGACTAACTCAGCAGTAGTGTATATGCTTGCTAACATGCTAGTGAATCCTCTGTCAGAATTGTTACACATAAAATCCAAAGAACTGGCTCCCGGGTCAAGGTTTGTCCCCCTGATCCAGCATCAAAGTAATATCTTCACCAAGGCTGTGTTGCAGAGCTCTCCTTGGCTCAGAAAACAGTGGGATGTGCCGGACCAGTGCTGGAACAGCAGGTCTGCTGACACAGGTCAGGACACAAGCAGGTCATGATTCAGCAGAGCACACATGTCTGGCTAGTATTAGGGTTCTTCATTTTCCAACAGGTTAAGCTGATAATGTTTCTTGTGCAGATTTCAGTTATGTTAAGCTGGGTCATGTTTCTTTGCAGTCATCTGTAGCTTAGGCTTTGCGATCCCAACTGCGGGCGATTTGTCTTGCGCTTCATTGTCAGTGGTCTTGAGAGCTGACCATTTAGAGAGCAATGGCAAACTACGGTACGTAAAATCTGCCTGGAGAAAGCACACTGCATACACAAACAACATAAAGGCTCAGGTTGGCCCTGCAATGTCCGGTAAATGATACGCAACTAACTATAAGTTTCTTTAACAGGTTTTAGTTACTTTAGGCAGGTAATGTTCCTTTAACAGGTTTTATTTGGTAATGTTTGATCAACAGGTGTTATTTACTCTAGTATGTAAAGTTTTATCAACAGGTTTTATTTACTTTAAGTTGGTAATGTTTGATCAGCAGGTGTTATTTACTTTAGTTTGGTAATGTTTGATCAACAAATGTTATTTACTTTAGTTTGGTAATGTTTGATCAACAGGTGTTATTTACTTTAAGTTGGTAATGTTTGATCAGCAGGTGTTATTTACTATAGTATGTAAAGTTTGATCAACAGGTGTTATTTACTTTAAGTTGGTAATGTTTGATCAACAGGTGTTATTTACTTTAAGTTGGTAATGTTTGATCAGTAGGTGTTATTTACTATAGTATGTAAAGTTTGATCAACAGGTTTTATTTACTTTAAGTTGGTAATGTTTGATCAGCAGGTGTTATTTACTATAGTATGTAAAGTTTGATCAACAGGTGTTATTTACTTTAAGTTGTTAATGTTTGATCAACAGGTGTTATTTACTTTAGTATGTAATGTTTCATCAACAGGTGTTATTTACTTTAAGTTGGTAATGTTTGATTAACAGGTGTTATTTACTTTAGTTTGGTAATGTTTGATCAACAGATGTTATTTACTTTAGTTTGGTAATGTTTGATCAACAGGTGTTATTTACCTTAGTATGTAATGTCAGATCAACAGGTCTTTGTTTTTAACTTTCGAAAAAACCTGCTCTTCTTTAGCACAAGTGAACTGTCCTTTGGCCAAGGTTCGCTGGCTGTAAACTCTGGCAGCATATTTTGGTTCTTTATCCACTTTTGGATTTTGGTCTTGTTCCTGAATTTGGGTTTAGCATGCACATCTATTTTACAGATTGACTGATTGATTTGATTCAAGAACCAACATCACAGCACTTGGTGCATTCCCATAAGCACTCCATCCCCATCTTAAGCAGCCAGCGAAGAGTTCCAATCCCAGGACTGGGTACACAGCTACTTAATCCCTCTTCCAAAACCAGACAAAGATCATTGCAGACTAAGCGGCTTCAGGATTATCACCCTACAAAATACCATTAGAAAGGTTTTTGGAAAGGGAAGAGCTGCTGCCAAAAAGTTTGGGTAGTTAACGGCCACAAAAAGATACCTGGTCAAATGCAGCTACTTTTGCTTTTGATGTTTATGAAGGGTTCCAGAATAGACAGGAGGCCATTGTAGCAGCACTTGATCTTGAGGATGCCTACAACAAAGTCAGATATGCTATTTTGCTATCTGCACTTACGGAGAAGGGGGTTTGCCCCTGGCTTGTGAACTGGATAGAAGCTGTCCTGCATTCACATATGGTTGCCCTACGTTTGGGTACATGGACCTCAGAACCATGTAATATCACCCCGAGACTACCCCAGGATTCTGCAATTTCATCAGTGCTCTTCAATGTGTATACAAGCAAGATTGCAATACTTGAAGCACCAGGTGTTGAAAGGATATTCACATTTGCTGATGATATTCTTGCGTAAAGGCAGGGAGGTAATAGGTAACGGATAGCCCAAGAACTATAGGCAACTGTAGACTAAGTGACGGACTGGTGTGCAGAGATGGGTGCTGTCATCAACTCAGAAAAGGCGGTTGTTTTGTGGTGCTCCCTGGACAATAGAATTGTAAGAGCTAATGTTCCAAGCCTCACAATTAATAACAATAACATCAACAGAGAAAGCAAACTGAGGTACCTGGGTATCACTTTCAATAGAAGCCTCTCCTATAGGGATGCAGTGGAGGCAGTTGTGGTTAAATGCCAAGAAAGACTCAATGCTCTCAAGGTGATGGCAGCAACGAACATGGAACAAAGAATGTTGTTCACAATGTTCCAGAATGTGATCCTGTCTTGATATAGATTATGGACTTGAAATGCTTACCAAAGAGCTTACTTATCAAAGAGTCAGCTGATGAAACTTGAACGCATACAGAATGAAGCCATGTGGGTAATTCTGGGATGTACAAGAGATACACTGGTAGTATGTATGTGATATATACTTGCACTACCTACTTTTGAGATAGGCTCAAAGTTTTGCAAGCAAAGTCATATCTCAGAGTAGCTGCAGACAAGAAGCACTTCTTGCATGAAGTCCTGTGTAGATCTAAGGGTCACAGACTGAAGAGAGGAAGGTCTTGGATGGCATCAGCTGATGACGCAATCAGACCTGTGTGCAGGCTTGATAAATTTGTGTGAGGTGAGGAGTGGGTCAAATTGTCCGAGCAAGTTTCAGACTTGTGTAGGGTTCTAATCACTTTGAGATGTGAGTGCAGCAGGGACTGACCAGCTGGTGCTGGAGAATCAAAAGTTCAACAAATTCTGGGATGTACAAGAGATACACTGGTAGTATGTATGTGATATATACTTGCACTACCTACTTTTGAGATAGGCTCAAAGTTTTGCAAGCAAAGTCATATCTCAGAGTAGCTGCAGACAAGAAGCACCTCTTGCATGAAGTCCTGTGTAGATCTAAGGGTCACAGACTGAAGAGAGGAAGGTCTTGGATGGCATCAGCTGATGACGCAATCAGACCTGTGTGCAGGCTTGATAAATTTGTGTGAGGTGAGGAGTGGGTCAAATTGTCCGAGCAAGTTTCAGACTTGTGTAGGGTTCTAATCACTTTGAGATGTGAGTGCAGCAGGGACTGACCAGCTGGTGCTGGAGAATCAAAAGTTCAACAAATGATTCATGACTATCCCCGCCCAAGTGATGTGATCATCTATACAGATGGCTTCTGTGTTGAGTGGTAGACAAAGTGCATGGAGGTTCATAGCAAAGTGGATTGGACGTTGCTTAGTGCAGCAAAGCCTTGCATATGATATCACAATGTCTAGTTTGAGAATGGAGGTGGAGGCAGTCACTGGTGCCTTCCGCTGGATTGAGAATCAGCTGCACACACATGCCGTGATAGTCATTGACTCACAGAGCATGTTGAGAAAGGTGGAGACAGGTATGCTCCATGCAGAGTGGCAAGCATAACTTCAGAGGTCAGGGGTAGTTATATCCTTTGGATATTCTCTCCAGGTTATGCCGGTGTGTTGGAAAATGAGCAGGCAGACAGAATGGCCAGTTGTGCACCACTCAGTGGTAAATTGATGTATGATAAGTTAGACATTGTAAGGGCCCTCTGGGAGTGAGTGAACAGTGCAGAAGCGCTAACAGATCATTACGGTCTGAGGAGAATGGCGCTGTGAGGAGTTACCAGGGGATCTGGCCGACGCTCAACACTCAAGGGAAGGGCAACAAGGATATACAATCAGACAGTTACTGGTGTCATCTGAACTTGAATTCTTCGTTTGGTGTTGCAGATGGGGACGGAGCGCTTATAGGCGCGTCTGGAGTGCTATGATGTCAATTCTTAATTCAACAACATTCAAGTCTAACATCCTCTGTAATACACCTACTGGCACATTTAAACACTGCCTTCCACTACATTTGTCTTTTATCTGACATTGAATGGTATAAGCATGGCTGCTGCATAAAGATATCAACACAGGAGAACATCTTGCCAACAGAAGTCCACTCACTAACCACATTTTTTCACAGATCAGAACAAAATGTCACCTTCACAATCAAATTCCATGTCAATGAACCTCCAGCAAGAGCTGTTCCTCAGTGGTGATAGTATAGTGCAATCCATGATGTTTTCCTGTCCATATTTTCAAATGATCTCAAATGCTATCTGCCTCATGCTGTCCTTCTGCCTTCTCTCAAGAATGGTTTTCACGCCAAGAATTTACATCAAGTAAGACTTATCCAAACAATAAATCACAGCTTACGTAATGTCCATGTATCTGAGAACATTACATGAGCAACGAACCTTTTGAGACATTCCACAAGTGAGGTAGGTTCATAGTTGCCGGGACTGTTGGTGAAACCTGGCAATAAGAGGAAATAGTTGACTTGAGTGGGCATATTGTCAGAAAAGATCAACAAGTCATGAGATTAAAAATTTAAAAACAAAACATTAGACAGAAAATTCTGGACAATGTTGCATGATAGTCTGGAAGTATGGCAGCATACGAATCGACAGACAGTGCTATAGGAAGAGTTCTGCTTAGCAGTGATTGGTCACGATAGTTTGAATCATTTTTTCTTTTTAGTGTTCAGGAGAAAGTTCTGGTTGCTCGACCATTTCTGGACTGAAGACTTGTTCCAAAACTTTGAGTTCTGTGTGCCATTTGACAGATCTGGCTTACTTATCTGCAGACTGTTGGTTCCTCAACTCTCAGACAGATGTACTTCTGTTTCAAAGGAAAAACTTCTAATCATTTTCCATCACAGTCTTGGGGGGAGGAAGGGGGGGGGGGGGGGGGAAGGTTGTCTATTGTTACTTTCCATACAGTGAGGCCCTGGAACCCACAAAGAGAGGTGAGGCACTTGATGATGATGATGGTGTTAACAGCAAATGTGTTACAACCATCTTGCTCACTAGCACTGAGGCCCAGATTTGGGTTGAGCACATTCAGGAAGTTGTTCATTGGCTTGAAGCTGGTTGCCACTCTACACTGTTTGTGTTCATTACTGTCAGTTGGGAGCCGCTGTAGTGTAGTTAGCATTGCTGCTTGCCAGCCAAGAGCGGGCATGTTTGAATGTCCTTTAAGGCTGAGGACATTTCCCTTTAACCTAGTCTCAAACACTGCCGCAGCCTACAATTCATTCATTGTTCATTCAGTGCCCTAGTGTGCCATTCATTGTATGTCCCGTAGGGCTCAGTCTATTTCTTCACTCCATTCTATTCTGTGCAATCACTCTGTTATCTGGATGGAATTGTACCGGGTCACTTTCTCAAGATCAGTTTACAAATACTGTACATGTCACCACACACACACACAACCCTACCTGGAGTTGGGGAATGGGGCAGTTCGGTGGTGGAAGACTGTGAGGTAGAGATAGACACGGGACCACTGGTGATGCCGGGGTTGTGTGTCTCTGTGACCGTGATGGCTACAGGAAGAGCAGGAGAGCAATGCAGGGATCCAGGCCCCAGGTCCAGGGATATGTCCCATATGGGATCTATTGTTGTAGAGACATTGCTGAAATATGTCACAAAAATAAATTAAATATGAGATCAAACAATGTGAACAAACATGCATATGTTCAAACGTTAAATATAAATGCAGATATGAGGCGTATATGCAAACATTTGAACCGAACAACAGAAAAGACTGGGAATCTATGCATTGAAAGACTAATTTAACGGGGGACGAGCAGAGCTTTGGGAAGATATTTCCCACTGAGCAGGGAATATAGGCAGACTTAATCAGGACTCAACTGGTACTATTAGGGTGTCAACTCTTTGTTGGCTACTGAGAAAGGAGATGGAGCAAATGTCGGAATGGCCCTAGCGCTGTACGTCAATTCTTGATTCATTCATGCATACAAAAACAGGTAGCTGAAGAATACTAAATGTTACTATAATACAAAACTCCGCTAAGACCGGTCCCAAGCCCGGCTGTAAAAGGAGGAGGGTCTGGCTGAACCTGAGTGCTTCATGCGCCTCCGGAAGTAGTGGGTAACCGTGAATCAGCCAGACGGTCTGCATGGAGGCCGCCCCTCCACCATGCAAAGGCACAACAGGCCAATCACCTGTTTGCCTTAAACCACGATTACAAGTAACTACAGAGAGAAAACCGGACGGATCTTATCGGCGACGAACTGGCATGGCTTACGGATTACGATTTATGGAACATGGAATATAAGAGGCATTAAGGGAAAGGAAAACGAGTTAGTAGGGGAGATGAGGAAAGCAAAATTAGGAGTCTTGGCTCTGACTGAAACCAAGAAAAAGGGGCAAGGAATCACAGATCACGATGGAAGTATGCTGCTCTACAGTGGTGTCCCTATGATGGAGAGAGAGCCAAGGGAGGTGTTGGCTGTATTGTGGCCAGGAATAATGTTAGTAACATCAAGGGATGGAAATTCATCTCAGAGCGAATAATGGTGTTAGATCTGAAAGAAGAAGATAAAATTGTCAATTTTGTCATTGTATACGGGCCAAATAAAGATGAGCGAGTAGATGTTAAAGAAGAATTCTTTGAACTGCTCCAAAGGACCATAGATGACTGTCACGATGAAATTATCCTCCTAGGAGATCTAAATGCCAGAGTAGGAAATGATCACTCTAGATGGGGTGGAGTGATCGGGAGATATGGTGAAGATGTTTTGAATGATAATGGCAAGCGACTTCTCAGATTCTGCAGGGAACAGAACCTTGTCATTACAAACACAAAATTCCCCCACAAGCGTATACATGCATACACAAGATGTGAACCTTCAAAGAATGAAAAATCCATCAATGACTACGCCATAGTTAGGAAAAGTTCATTCAAGTTTGTGAGAGATGCCAGAGTCATGAGAGGACCAGAGATTGGAAGTGACCACTATCTGGTCACAATAAAGAGAACAACTGAAAGAACTGCTCCAACAAGGCAACACTGACAACCGTGCAAGAAACCAAGTAACCAAGAAGGGATGAGGATTAAAGCATACAAGCTAAGAGAGCCAGATATTAAGGCTAGATACCAGGAGCTAATAGTGAAAGCAATAGGAACTGAAGAAGAATCATCAGAGGACACTGAAACCCTCTGGTGCAGATTCAAGAATATCCTCACAGCAGCTGCAGTAGAAGCATGTGGTGAAGTCCCGAGTGGAAGGCGGGGACATAGGACACCTTGGTGGACGGAAGAAGTCAAATTGAAAATAGGAGAAAAGAAAAGGGCATGGAAGCAATACCTGGCAGCCAGGAACACAGCTGAAGAAATAGAAAAATATAAACAATATGTGGCACTCAGAACAGAGACCAAAAATATTGTGCTTAAAGCAAAACAGAAATCATGGGAAGAGTTTGGAGAAAAGTTGGAAAAGAATGCAAGAGAAAACCGAAAACTGTTCTACAAGACCCTTAAGAACATGAGGAAGGAGAAAGAGTGCCCACTTAAATTCATAAAAGACAAGGAAGGGGCTCTGCTTACTTCTACAAATGATATCATGGGCAGATGGAAAGAATACTTCTCAGAGCTCCTCTGCGTTGAGGGAAGTCATGACCCAGATATAATGGACCTCACTGCTGAGAAGGAATTCAATCATGGGGAAGATAACATCAGGATGGAACAATTGAAGGCAGCTATTGAGAAGATTAAGCTGGGAAAAGCAGCAGGTCATGATGGTATAACACCAGAGATGGTCAAATATTTAGGAGCCGAAGGTGAGCGCCTTCTACTGAAGGTTCTCCAGGCAGCCTGGTGTAGCAAAACTATACCAAAAGATTGGGAGAATGCCATCATTATACCTATATTTGAAAAAGATGATAACAGACAATGTGAAAACCACAGAGGCATATCCCTCCTCAGCGATCCAGGTAAAAGTTACTCTAGAATTCTTGAGCTGCCCAATGCAGCTTCAGAGCAAACCGAAGTACTCAAGACCTTATCTTCACACTGAGACAGATGAGTGAAAAAGCCTTGGAATATAAGAGTGAGATGCACTTATGTTTTTTGGATCTGGAAAAGGCATTTGACAAGGTACCCTGGAACAAGCTCTGGGACTGCTTGGCAGGGAAAAACATCCCAGCACCCCTGATCAGTGCAATACAGAGTTTCTACAAAAGGTGCAGAAATTATGTAAGAACAGCAGACTAAAAGTCAGAAGAATTCAAGACCGCCAGCGGTGTTAGACAAGGTGATATTCTCTCACCTTACCTCTTCATTCTTATGATGGATGATGTCATCAAGACCTGTAAGGAGAAGACAAAGAAGTACTCTGTAGGGTACTGGAAGATGAGACCAATCTGTATATCAGAGCTGGCTTTTGTAGACGATGTGGCCCTGATAGCTAAATCAGAGGCACACCTTCAGTCCAACTTACTTGTCTGGAAGGAAGAGCTTGAAAAGAAAGGTATGACCATCAGTATCTCCAAAACTAAAACCATGGTGATCTCAAGAGAGGAGAAGAAACACCAGATCATGATGGGACAGTATGCACTGGAGCAGGTTAACCAGTTCAAATAAATTGGAGTTGTATTAGACCAAAATGGAGGCATTAAGACTGAGCTGGCTACACGAAAAGCAGCTGCTGGGAGACTCTTCCAGGCCATAAACCGAGGGTTTCTTAGCAAAAGAGAAATTGGCAAGAGGATGAAAATGGCTGTTTACCGCTCTACCTATGTACCAGTCCTGACCTATGGGTGTGAGTCATGGGCAATGACAACAGCTCACAGAAGCCAGCTGCAGGCCTCGGAAATGAGAAACCTGAGAAAGGTGGTCCAAGTGACAAGAAGGGACAAAGTCCGCAATCAAACAATACGTCAAGATCTTGATACCCAGCCCTTACTAACCCGAGTAGATCAGTCACAGTTACGATGGTTTGGACATGTATGCAGAATGGGAGAAAATCGGCCAACATGGCAAGCATGGGAGGCTAAGAACCAGGGAACCAGACCTCCGGGACGACCCAGGGTGCGCTGGGAAGACAACATCCGACAGTCCCTAACTGACAGAGGACTGGAATGGAACAAAGCCAGAAAGAAAACTGCGGATAGAGACGTCTGGCGATCTCTCTGGCAAACCTCTACACCCCAAGGTAGAAGAGGAGCGACTAAGTAAGTAAGTACTATAATACAATATAGCAGACACAGGCAATCAATGAAACTGACAAGCCACAGGTGTCACAGAAGGGCATCCAGTATCTGGTATAGCCAGTGTCACACTGACCACTTTTCATCCCAAACATTGTCTGGCTTTCACTTGACGAGGCTGGAGTCCGGCCAGAGATAGATGACTTTGAAGGGGTATAAAGCTACTGCAGCTCTAGATCAGCCAAATATGGCAGCTCTAAACTACTGTATTTGCTAGATCATATAACAGTCGATTATTCTCTTTCTTCTAAAGTTAAAGTCCAGAGAATTGACGTCCTTGCACCGGGTTTGACCCCATATTGCTCGGTCTCTCTCAGCAGAACGACCAGCTGCCTGCCGAGAGCATTGCATAGAGCACAAACTCTGTAGCTCCGGTGATGATCAAACTGCACTCATGAACTGAACAGTGCAGCCGTTAAACGAACCCATGACCTTTAAAGTGTGAGGCAAATGGCTTGACTACTTCACCACGGAGACCTCCATCTTCCCCCTGCAAAGATCTTGAGATTGACTGCTGTATAAATCCCCATCTTCCTTTTTTTCTGAGATCGGCTTTCTCTTTCCAGCTGCTGATGTTGACTGTTTGAAGGTCTGTTTGAATATTCTCTCTCCACAATCTTCTGTTTGCCTCAAGGTTTATTACTATTCAGCTCTTTTGTGTATACTGTTTCAGAATCTGCTGTTCTCTCTATATGCTCCAATCATTTAGTTTATTGTGCCTCATGATGCCAGTAACTAAGTGATAGTCACATAAACAGGTTATCTATTTCATCGTTGATTCTCATTGCCATTTATAATAAGGATAGTCATTTAAACAGGTTATCTATTTCATCGTTGATTCTCATTGCCATTTGTCATCTCTCATTGGTCCACCACAAGACCCGGTTCTCAAAAGTTTGCAAAAAAAGCTTCATTTTTTTTTTATTAATTTTTTTTTATGTTATACTCAGAGCCATAAGTTTCATACATGACAAATTATCTTATCAGTGTTCTCTAGTCAAAAACTGCATTGATCCAGGTTTGAGATCTCAAGGCAAAAATTCTGTCAAACAAACAGCATGTCACTACTGTACACAGGCCTGCCGCCAAGACTTACTTGCAGCGCTTACATGTGACGTCAGACTGCAGTCCACCAGTGAAAATTCTGTCGATGATGCAGTTACACTGATGGGGGTTGCTGTCACTGACCCCATTCATTTCTGGTAGAGAAATCAAATCAAGTCAGTACAGACAGGCAATTGACTTGGAAGGCCAGGTAATGTTATAAATCAGAAAGAATTAGGAAAAGAGAACCATCACCACCCCGACATATAGACATACATAATCATAGTCTTGCGCGCGCGCACACACATTTATAAATATATATATATATATATATATATATATATATATATATATAGCGGCGTCCGTGGCTAAGGCATTGCAAGGCATTGCGAGTCCGACTCGTAAGCCAGCATACCGCGATCAAAACCCACTGCAGGCTGCGTGGATTTTTATCGTGGTATGGGACGTCGCAGGTCGACCCAGCCTAAAATGGGTACCAGGATGGGCTGTCCTGGGAAAGTAAAGTCAGCCGGCGTAATGCTGACCACATTACCCACAGAGTGCTGATGGTCTAAAAATATGGGACGCTCTGCGCCGAAAGGCGTGAAAAGGGAACTTTACTTTATATATATATATATATATTAGGGCTGTACCGAATAGTGATTTTCACTATTCGGCCGAATAGGAATAGTGTGACCAACTATTTGGCCGAATACGAATAAGAATAGTGTATCATCATCATCAGGTGACTTGCCGACTGGCGTGTGCGATCATGCCTCTCCACAATCTGCTATCTCCTGCAGCAGGTATTAGTTCGTGTGCTGAAACACCTCCAGGCCTTGCAACAAGACTGTCAAGAATCTTTATCGTTGTCTTCCTCTATCCCTCCTTCCACAGATCTTTCCAGTGGTCACTAAATGTTCCATTTTCCCTCTTCTCATAACATGGCTGAAAAATGACCACTATCTCCTTCTGATGTCTGTGATTAGTTGTCTTCGGGCTCCCGCCTCTTTCAAAACCATCATTCGGCCGTTCGTTTGATGTAATTTAAACGCACTTTCATATTCTCGTAAGCAATATCTTCAAATTTGATTTGGGCGAAGACACTGAAAAAAAAAATGCATGATCTCTCCCTCCCTCCCAAATATATATATATATATATATATCAACCAAAACACACAATTTACACTGTAGTTGCCAGCACAAGATATAATAGTTCCCATAATGAGACATCCACATTTAACAACACATTCACAATAACAGAGTCAATTTAGTAATGTCTATTTCAACTAGAAAATGTTTCCTTATGACCACAGATAATATTCAGTTACCACACACACCCATACTTGTGACAACCAGGAAATATTACCACACACACCCATACATGTGACACCCAGGAAATATGACCACACACACCCATAATTGTAACACCTAGGAAATATGACCACACACACTCATAATTGTGACAACCAGGAAATATGACCACACACACCTATACTTGTGACAACCAGGAAATATGACCACACACACCGATACTTGTGACACCCAGGAAATATGACCACACACACCCATAATTGTGACATCCAGGAAATATGACCACACACACACCCATACTTGTGACATCCAGGAAATATGACCACACACACACCCATACTTGTGACACCCAGGAAATATGACCACACACACACCCATACTTGTGACATCCAGGAAATATGACCACACACACACACCCATACTTGTGACACCCAGGAAATATGACCACACACACCCATACTTGTGACACCCAGGAAATATGACCACACACACACCCATACTTGTGACACCCAGGAAATATGACCATGACGTGTGCGAAATGCTCGCTTGATGCACCGCACACTTGCCAAGTATCCAGGTGTGCTTAATAGTGTTACAGATCAAAGTCACCACTCCCGCCCAACAGCAATAAAGGACGCTGGATACATGTTGAACGTCAAAATATAATTAATGTATTTCAAAACCAAAACAATGAATCCACATGAATTTCTATACTGCCACAGTCATTCCTACTGGCAAGGCAACACACACTCCGGATGCTCTAGGCTACTTCTACTGCCACCCTGTTCCGTGGTTAACAACGAGCAAACATTACCTGCTCGTGCAAACCCACTGCTCGTGAGTACGTGTCTGTCTCTATGACACCCATCCCTTGGGTACACTGTCACTAGAAAGATCATACAGGCCGATGCACAATACCTTGTGAAGATTATCCAGACCTTCCGTCTGCGGCCTGACACGTACTTGATATCTCCCATCTCACCACACGAGCTTCTGTCACGCTGGCCCAGCCACTGCGGCATCTCTCGCCGATAGCCTGTATGCCTACCGCCAGCGTAACATGCGGTGTGCAGGACTAGTCTGGCAACACCCAGACTAGAACCTACATCACTGCATCCTTCCTCTCCGGGGACTTGGAGCCAACCATTTTTCTCTCTCTTCACATTGCGTTCAATGTGTCCTGCACTGCACCAAGTGTTTACGTTCAATAATGAACTTCCCTTTCATATACCCACATATTGCACACAACAGACCACACACACACACCCATACTTGTGACATCCAGGAAATATGACCACACACACACACACCCATACTTGTGACACCCAGGAAATATGACCACACACACACCCATACTTGTGACACCCAGGAAATATGACCACACACACCCATACTTGTGACACCCAGGAAATATGACCACACACACACACCCATACTTGTGACATCCAGGAAATATGACCACACACACACCCATACTTGTGACATCCAGGAAATATGACCACACACACACACCCATACTTGTGACATCCAGGAAATATGACCACACACACACCCATACTTGTGACACCCAGGAAATATGACCACACACACATCCATACTTGTGACATCCAGGAAATATGACCACACACACCCATACTTGTGACACCCAGGAAATATGACCACACACACACCCATACTTGTGACAACCAGGAAATATGACCATGACGTGTGCGAAATGCTCGCTTGATGCACCGCACACTTGCCAAGGATCCAGGTATGCTTAATAGTGTTACAGATCAAAGTCACCACTCCCGCCCAACAGCAATAAAGGACGCTGGATACATGTTGAACGTCAAAATATAATTAATGTATTTCAAAACCAAAACAATGAATCCACATGAATTTCTATACTGCCACAGTCATTCCTACTGGCAAGGCAACACACACTCCGGACTACTTCTACTGCCACCCTGTTCCGTGGTTAACAACGAGCAAACATTACCTGCTCGTGCAAACCCACTGCTCGTGAGTACGTGTCTGTCTCTATGACACCCATCTTTTGGGTACACTGTCACTAGAAAGATCATACAGGCCGATGCACAATACCTTGTGAAGATTATCCAGACCTTCCGTCTGCGGCCTGACACGTACTTGATATCTCCCATCTCACCACACGAGCTTCTGTCACGCTGGCCCAGCCACTGCGGCATCTCTCGCCGATAGCCTGTATGCCTACCGCCAGCGTAACATGCGGTGTGCAGGACTAGTCTGGCAACACCCAGACTAGAACCTACATCACCGCATCCTTCCTCTCCGGGGACTTGGAGCCAACCGTTTTTCTCTCTCTTCACATTGCGTTCAATGTGTCCTGCACTGCACCAAGTGTTTACGTTCAATAATGAACTTCCCTTTCATATACCCATATATTGCACACAACAGACCACACACACACACACACCCATACTTGTGACATCCAGGAAATATGACCACACACACACACACCCATACTTGTGACACCCAGGAAATATGACCACACACACCCATACTTGTGACACCCAGGAAATATGACCACACACACACACCCATACTTGTGACATCCAGGAAATATGACCACACACACACCCATACTTGTGACATCCAGGAAATATGACCACACACACACACCCATACTTGTGACATCCAGGAAATATGACCACACACACACCCATACTTGTGACACCCAGGAATATGACCACACACACACACCCATACTTGTGACATCCAGGAAATATGACCACACACACACCCATACTTGTGACATCCAGGAAATATGACCACACACACACACCCATACTTGTGACATCCAGGAAATATGACCACACACACACCCATACTTGTGACACCCAGGATATATGACCACACACACACCCATACTTGTGACATCCAGGAAATATGACCACACACACACACCCATACTTGTGATATCCAGGAAATATGACCACACACACCCATACTTGTGACACCCAGGAAATATGACCACACACACACCCATACTTGTGACACCCAGGAAATAAATGCAGTCATAGGATCAGACGAGTGTGCATCTTCCTGACTTAGAGGCTAGTGAATGTGATTAACAATTTCATGATCATCAGGTGCTGGAGTTCACATCCCGCAGCCGATGGAAAAAAATCTGTTCTCATGGTTTTAGATCAAAACTACTGACTTAGTCTAAACAAACATTTACTCACAAAGCTTGATAAGACATTAGTCAGATACATATGATTAAAATAACCAAAGTTAGCTACAGTAGCTTTACTACAGATTCAGTCATGGTCACCATACACAAGCAGGCCAGCCCACCAACATAACATACAGGCCAGCTCACCAACATAACATACAGGCCAGCCCACAAACATAACATACAGGCCAGCCCACAAACATAACATACAGGCCAGCCCACCAACATAAACATACAGGCCAGCCCACCAACATAAACATACAGGCCTGCCTACCAATATAACATACAGGCCAGCCTACCAATATAACATACGGGCCAGCCTACCAATATAACATACGGGCCAGCCCACCAACATAACATACGGGCCAGCCCACCAAAATAAACATACGGGCCAGCCCACCAACACAACATATGGGCCAGCCCACCAATACAACATACGGGCCAGCCCACCAACATAACCATACAGTCCAGCCCACCAACATAACCATACAGGCCAGCCCACCAACATAACATACAGGCCAGCCCACCAACATAACCATACAGGCCAGCCTACCAACATAACATACAGGCCAGCCCACCAACATAACATACAGGCCAGCCCACCAACATAACATACAGGCCAGCCCACCAACATAACATACAGGCCAGCCTACCAACATAACATACAGGCCAGCCCACCAACATAACATACAGGCCAGCCCACCAACATAACATACAGGCCAGCCCACCAACATAACACACATGCCAGCCCACCAACATAACACACATGCCAGCCCACCAACATAACACACATGCCAGCCCACCAACATAACATACACACCAGCCCACCAACATAACATACACACCAGTCCACCAACATAACACACACGCCAGCCCACCAACATAACACACATGCCAGCCCACCAACATAACATACACACCAGCCCACCAACATAACACCCACCAGCCCACCAACATAACATACAGGCCAACTTCAAGGCAGGATTCTCAGACAAAATACCTTTACAGTGCCTATGCAGCACATCCAGGGCAGCAATGAGAAACTCATGAGCGTCCTGTTGTTCGTAGCCAGCCAGGTGTCGGGCATTAGTCCACACCAAGTGTAGCAGTTTGTATGGGATGTAAGGCGTTCGAGATCCAGAGTAAAACTGACAACAAACAATGAATCTCTTACATGACTGGTGAGGCCTTTTCTCTGTCTTCTCTATCTGAACTCACAAGTGAATTTACTGAATCTTTCAGCAGAAATAACAAAACAGTAACCACAAACATATATTTTCATTCAATCAAATCTCACAAGAAGAGATTAAAAACATCTCCAAATGGTAAGATACAAGATAGTTAACAATGGCTAATACAATCTTATAGATGCTGATATACAAGGCACGAGGCTGTTATTCACAAGAAGTTCACATTGAAATTATTATAATATCAAGTGTACATTTACAAGTAGCAAAATACAGACTTCTCTTATGTATCAGAAACCACAAAACTAAGCAATTAGGTTAAATTAAATGCTTTAGGAGCCATGAAACTAATACATTCTTTTCTAAAACTATAAAAACTCAACCACAACAAAACTATGCTGAAGACAGAACAAAAAAAGTAACAAAAGAAATAGATGGATGGACATACCTCTTGATACAAGCGTGCCATCTCACAAACAAGGCACTGTTGAGACTCATCTGCCTTCTGACAGGCATGCTTGTCTGCCATGAAATAATCTCGCAGTATGGGCGTGTGTGCCAGCGACTGCAGGATGCAGTTCATGAAGCAAGTGTTGCCCAGGTTGATCAGACCTCGGAGACCTGTACAAAGACAACAGCATGGTATATTAATATCATGCTCTCTTCTATTATTGCAAGTTTCCTCTTTGAGTTCATTTCTTAGAAATCTGATCACTTTTGTAACTTGTCTTTATTTGTCACCTCTTCTATCCCTGTACAGCAAGTATCCTACTGTCTTTATTTGTCACCTCTTTTATCCCCGTGCTGCAAGTATCCTACTGTCTTTATTTCTCGCCTCTTCTATCCCTGTGCAGCAAGTATTCTACTGTCTTTATTTGTCACCTCTTCTATCCCTGTGCTGCAAGTATCCTACTGTCTTTATTTCTCGCCTCTTCTATCCCTGTACAGCAAGTATTCTACTGTCTTTATTTGTCACCTCTTCTATCCCTGTGCTGCAAGTATCCTACTGTCTTTATTTGTCCTCTTCTATCCTGTACAGCAAGTATCCTACTGTCTTTATTTCTCGCCTCTTCTATCCCTTCAGCAAGTATCCAAGTACTACTGTCTTTATTTGTCACCTCTTCTATCCCTGTGCTGCAAGTATCCTACTGTCTTTATTTGTCACCTCTTCTATCCCTGTACAGCAAGTATCCTACTGTCTTTATTTGTCACCTCTTCTATCCCTGTGCTGCAAGTATCCTACTGTCTTTATTTGTCACCTCTTCTATCCCTGTACAGCAAGTATCCTACTGTCTTTATTTGTCACCTCTTCTATCCCTGTACAGCAAGTATCCTACTGTCTTTATTTGTCACCTCTTCTATCCCTGTACAGCAAGTATCCTACTGTCTTTATTTCTCGCCTCTTCTATCCCTGTACAGCAAGTATCCTACTGTCTTTATTTGTCACCTCTTCTATCCCTGTGCTGCAAGTATCCTACTGTCTTTATTTCTCGCCTCTTCTATCCCTGTACAGCAAGTATCCTACTGTCTTTATTTGTCACCTCTTCTATCCCTGTACAGCAAGTATCCTACTGTCTTTATTTCTCGCCTCTTCTACCCCTGTACCTATCTTGTCTTTATCCCTTCTACCCCTGTACAGCAAGTATCCTACTGTCTTTATTTGTCACCTCTTCTATCCCTGTACAGCAAGTATCCTACTGTCTTTATTTGTCACCTCTTCTATCCCTGTACAGCAAGTATCCCACTGTCTTTATTTGTCACCTCTTCGAGACTAGAAATTGAGTGCAGATTAGACAAACACCACGAGTGTTGTGAGGGGAGGGACGAGGGATGAACTATAGGAGGAATTCTGAGAGGGATGTGTCTGCCAGAGCATGAGTTACACACAGATTGTGCAGAGACAGGTGTGGCATGCCTTACCAATGTGAGACGATTCTGTGACTCGTCGACGTTTGGGGTTACATCGCAGCAGGATCATCTCCTCCTCTGTTGGCTCCCACGGAAAAAATCTTTGGCGAAGACCTGAGGATATTGACTAAATCACTTTAACACATGGGGTGTTGGGGAAATTACCCTTCAAGTGTCCAGAAAACTATACATCAGCAATGTTAGGGAAACTACAAATCAGGAATGCTGAGATAAAACTATCCATCAAGAATTTAGTGATAAAACTACTACTGGAAAGTTGGTGAAACTATACCTGTGTCTATACAATTGTAAAAATTAGTTGCTTTAAAACATTTTCAAGCTGTCAATCAGCCTTCAGCTGGTTTAAGCTGCACACACATGCTGTGATTGTGACTGACTGGCACAGCCTGCTGAGAAAGGCAGCGACAGATATGCTTCGTGGAGAGTGGCACTCATCGCTTTAGAAGTCTAGGGTAGTTAACATCCTTTGGATATTTTCTCCAGGTAATGCAGGTGTGTTGGGAAATGAAGTCAGACCGACTAGCTGGCTCTGCACCACTTGGTGGTAAACTGATGCACCACAAGCTAGATGCTGTCAAGGCTCTTTAGGAGGTAGTGAACTATCAGGGTCTGAATAGAATGATGCAACAGGGAGTGACTAGGGAATCTGACAGACACTTCACATAGAGGAAAGTCAAGATAGACTTATATTCAGTCTGTTAATGGCACCACCAGAGCTGGAACTCTTAGCTGGCTGTAGATGGGGACGGAGCGCTTATGGGACTGTCCTGAGTGCTGTGTTGTCAGTTCTTAAGGCTCAACTCAAACCAAGGTAACTTAGGAGTCTGAAATAGATAATATTAGCCTTCATTAATGCCTCTCCGAATAATCTCATTTCCAAGCAGAACTGCCAATATGTGGTTAGTTAACTCCTTGCTAAGCACCTGTGAACTTGATCCACAGCGTGAAGGTCAAGATGAAAATATGTGGTCAGTTAACTGATGGTAAAGAACCAAGTCTCTGCTTCAATTACAAGGAGAGATGTCAATATCTGGTCAGTTAACTGATGGTAAAGAACCAAGTCTCTACCTCAATTACAAGCAGAGATGTCAATATCTGGTCAGTTAACTGATGGTAAAGAACCATGTCTCTACCTCAATTACAAGCAGAGATGTCAATATCTGGTCAGTTAACTGATGGTAAAGAACCATGTCTCTACCTCAATTACAAGCAGAGATGTCAATATCTGGTCAGTTAACTGATGGTAAAGAACCATGTCTCTACCTCAATTACAAGCAGAGATGTCAATATCTGGTCAGTTAACTGATGGTAAAGAACCATGTCTCTACCTCAATTACAAGCAGAGATGTCAATATCTGGTCAGTTAACTGATGGTAAAGAACCATGTCTCTTGTCTCAATTACAAGCAGAGATGTCAATATCTGGTCAGTTAACTGATGGTAAAGAACCATGTCTCTTGTCTCAATTACAAGCAGAGATGTCAATATCTGGTCAGTTAACTGATGGTAAAGAACCATGTCTCTTGTCTCAATTACAAGCAGAGATGTCAATATCTGGTCAGTTAACTGATGGTAAAGAACCATGTCTCTTGTCTCAATTACAAGCAGAGATGCCAATATCTGGTCAGTTAACTGATGGTAAAGAACCAATGTCTCTACCTCAATTACAAGCAGAGATGTCAATATCTGGTCAGTTAACTGATGGTAAAGAACCATGTCTCTTGTCTCAATTACAAGGAGAGATGCCATCAGTCTCTCTTGTCTCAATTACAAGCAGAGATGCCAATATCTGGTCAGTTAACTGATGGTAAAGAACCATGTCTCTTGTCTCAATTACAAGCAGAGATGCCAATATCTGGTCAGTTAACTGATGGCAAAGAACCATGTCTCTTGTCTCAATTACAAGCAGAGATGCCAATATCTGGTCAGTTAACTGATGGCAAAGAACAATATCTTACAAGCAGAGATCTGGTCAGTTAACTGATGGCAAAGAACCATGTCTCTACCTCAATTACAAGCAGAGATGCCAATATCTGGTCAGTTAACTGATGGCAAAGAACCATCTCTTGTCTCAAGTTAACTGGTCAGTGGCAAAGAACCATGTCTCTACCTCAATTACAAGCAGAGATGCCAATATCTGGTCAGTTAACTGATGGCAAAGATCCATGTCTCTACCTCAATTACAAGCAGAGATGCCAATATCTGGTCAGTTAACTGATGGCAAAGAACCATGTCTCTACCTCAATTACAAGCAGAGATGCCAATATCTGGTCAGTTAACTGATGGTAAAGAACCATGTCTCTACCTCAATTACAAGCAGAGATGCCAATATCTGGTCAGTTAACTGATGGCAAAGATCCATGTCTCTTGTCTCAATTACAAGCAGAGATGCCAATATCTGGTCAGTTAACTGATGGCAAATGTCTCTTGTCTCAATTACAAGAAGATGCCATGTCTCTATGGTAAAGAACTCTCTAATTACAAGCAGAGATGCTGGTCAGTTAACTGATGGTAAAGATCAGTTAACTCAATTACAAGATGGTAAACTGATGGTAAAGAACATGTCTCTACCTCAATTACAAGCAGAGATGCCAATATCTGGTCAGTTAATGGTAAAGAACTGAATGCAGAGATGCCAATATCTGGTCAAAGAAAAGAACCATGTCTCTACCTCAATTACAAGCAGAGATGTCAATATCTGTCTCTGGTAAAGAAACCATGTCTCTCAATTACAAGCAGAGATGTCAATATCTGGTCAGTTAACTGATGGTAAAGAACCATGTCTCTTGTCTCAATTACAAGCAGAGATGCCAATATCTGGTCAGTTAACTGATGGCAAAGAACCATGTCTCTACCTCAATTACAAGCAGAGATGCCAATATCTGGTCAGTTAACTGATGGTAAAGAACCAATGTCTCTACCTCAATTACAAGCAGAGATGCCAATATCTGGTCAGTTAACTGATGGTAAAGAACCATGTCTCTACCTCAATTACAAGGAATATCTGGTCAGTTAACTGATGGGTAAGAACCATGTCTCTAATCATTACAAGCAGAGTCCAGTATCTGGTCAGTTAACTGATGGCAAAGAACCATGTCTCTTGTCTCAATTACAAGCAGAGATGTCAATATCTGGTCAGTTAACTGATGGTAAAGAACCATGTCTCTTGTCTCAATTACAAGGAGAGATGTCAATATCTGGTCAGTTAACTGATGGTAAAGAACCATGTCTCTACCTCAATTACAAGCAGAGATGTCAATATCTGGTCAGTTAACTGATGGCAAAGAACCATGTCTCTACCTCAATACAAGCAGAGATGCCAATATCTGATGGTAAAGAACCATGTCTCTACCTCAATTACAAGCAGAGATGCCAATATCTGGTCAGTTAATGTCTCTACCTCAATTACAAGCAGAGATGCCAATATCTGTCATCTGTTAACTGATGGTAAAGAACCATGTTAACTGATGGGTCAAAGAACCATGTCTCTGCCTCAATTACAAGCAGAGATGCCAATATCTGGTCAGTTAACTGATGGCAAAGAACCATGTCTCTGCTTCAATTACAAGCAGAGATGTCAATATCTGGTCAGTTAACTGATGGCAAAGAACCATGTCTCTGCTTCAATTACAAGCAGAGATGTCAATATCTGGTCAGTTAACTGATGGTAAAGAACCATGTCTCTGCCTCAATTACAAGCAGAGATGTCAATATCTGGTCAGTTAACTGATGGTAAAGAACCATGTCTCTTGTCTCAATTACAAGCAGAGATGTCAATATCTGGTCAGTTAACTGATGGCAAAGAACCATGTCTCTGCTTCAATTACAAGCAGAGATGTCAATATCTGGTCAGTTAACTGATGGTAAAGAACCATGTCTCTGCTTCAATTACAAGCAGAGATGTCAATATCTGGTCAGTTAACTGATGGTAAAGAACCATGTCTCTTGTCTCAATTACAAGCAGAGATGTCAATATCTGGTCAGTTAACTGATGGTAAAGAACCAATGAACTTGTTTCACAGCATGCAAGCCAAGGCAAGTTAAGGATTAAACAAATCACTGCTGTGTGTCAAATTTCAACTGTCTGATAATCTATGACAAAGTTACAGCTTATCTACATTTCTCGTTTAAAACTATGTAATGTGGCACTCTCAGTAGCTCGGCACTTCCGCCATTCGTCACCTGCACGCGGAACTCTGTACTCAGTAGCTCAAAACTTCCACCATTCGTCACCTGCACGCGGAACTCTGTACTCAGTAGCTCAAAACTTCCAACATTCGTCACCTGCACGCGGAACTCTGTACTCATTAGCTCAAAACTTCCAACATTCGTCACCTGCACGCGGAACTCTGTACTCAGTAGCTCAAAACTTCCACCATTCGTCACCTGCACGCGGAACTCTGTATTCAGTAGCTCAAAACTTCCACCATTCGTCACCTGCACGCGGAACTCTGTACTCAGTAGCTCAAAACTTCCACCATTCGTCACCTGCACGCGGAACTCTGTATTCAGTAGCTCAAAACTTCACCATTCGTCACCTGCACGTGGAACTCTGTACTCAGTAGCTCAAAACTTCCACCATTCGTCACCTGCACGCGGAACTCTGTATTCAGTAGCTCAAAACTTCCACCATTCGTCACCTGCACGCGGAACTCTGTATTCAGTAGCTCAAAACTTCCACCATTCGTCACCTGCACGCGGAACTCTGTATTCAGTAGCAGATTGTGGCAAATGAGTTTGATCACTGGATAATAGATTCAATCTATATAAAAAATTAAAAAAACAGAACAAAGCTGTACCCAGTGACTGAGTTGCCGCCTGGCTCTGGATTCTGGCAATCTCCTCCAGCTGTGAATCGTAGACATAGTCCCCGCATACAAAGCAGAATACTGTACCAAATGACACATCAATGGCTGGCAGATGAAACACACAGGAGATTAACGGTCACAACTGTTAAATGTAAATAACTAACACACAGACAACCCTGTTACACTCAAAACATTGTAAAATTAACACACAAGAAGTTCAAAGCAATGTTTCTCCGCTATAAACTTGAACAAAGAAGACACAAACAATAGATTGCACAATTTATTGCCTGGTGTGGTGACTTAAATTATTTCAAATCCCTCATACGTCAACCAATGGCAGAACACTAAGATTTCTCGAAGTTTCGGCGATTCGTCACCTGCACCCGGAACTCTGTATTCAGAAAGAGATGGTTCTTTCTTTATGGCTGCCCTGGTAAAAATAGGCAGTCATGTTTGATCGTTGTTGAAATTGTACTTCAGTTATAAAGGATTCACTTATTTGCTTCATTTATGTAATTGTTACTGTAATATGCACCTGACGAGATACAGCAAAATATGCCAGGCAATAAATTGTTTGTGTCTTCTTTGTTCAAATACACAAGAAGTTGTTAACCAGAAAGATGACATCTGATATTGGCACCTTCCTGTCTGTCCACACAATGGGGCTGTACTGTGCTATACACAGCCATGGCAGTGGCAGCCCATAATGATGGTGAGTGTGGCTAGCCAGACTTGTTCACATTCACAAAAATCTTCTCCAAGAGAGCAAGCAACTTTGGCATCTGTTGCTGCTGCACACATTGACTTCTCAGATGCTCAACTCTGAACCTAACTGCAAAAACTTTCTCCTTGACCCATTCTTTTCTCATGTTCCCCTTCCATGCAACAGGGTCCTTCATATCCTGTTCTGGGGAATCCACCTAAATACCTGTATCATTCATGTGCTGCTTGCATACCTCTTTAAAAGAAACCAACCACATTGTCTTATGTTCATTCTTAATTCCCCTTAGAGAATGTAAACACATATTAATTACCGCTCAGAGAATATCATTAGGTAAAATACAACAATGGCCGGCTGAACAAGCATACTTATGACTGCTTCATAATATGGGTGTCTGTAAATCAGACTGTCATATACTGCCATATTGTCATCTAACAGTCATAGTTCCCTGTGTGGGTTCTGGGGCCCTACTATGGGAAAAACAAGAATAGACCCACTGCCTACCCAAAAGCATGTCATAAGAGTCGACTAATTAGGAGCTTCCTTCGAAGTCGGAGTGCATCTGCCTGAGAGGCCAGGAACTAACAGTCTGCATACAGATCTGTTAAATGGATGCACACGCAACACTTAGGTTCTGGAACAGGACTGCAGTTGAGAAGTGGACGAACAACCAGAACTTTCCGCCGGAGTTTACAGCCGGTCAACGTGAAGATGAAGAAGAAGAAGTCTCAGAGACAAAATATATGACATAAATGACAATAAACTGGATATAGTAGGTAATCTGCAGCAACTGCACATTATACAATCACTGATTTATGAATAAAGCCAAGCAGAAGAAATACACATTAGGAAAATGAAGGGAAACAAAATTCAACGATATTAAGTTGCCACTATAAAATGAATGTGTTCTGTTACTGACCATAAATTGGGTATAGTAACATAAATTCAGCAACAGTCAAGAACACAAGCAGAAATAAAACCAAAACAATTGCACGCTAGAACAATAAACTGGGGTGGGTAGGTGATATGGTGTGGGTGTTAATTTGATTAATGTAAGGAAAGAACAAGTAACTGCAAAACACACCAAGAATAAATACAATGTATGCTCAGAATAGCACAAGGAACATACACTATTATAAATCAAATAATGAACAAAAGAAGAAGTACAATCTAAAACATATGTTAAAGTGGTAATGGTAAAGGAAGCCCTGTTGCAGATACTGATAAGCCTTCACATAGTCTCAGGTATAGCATGATGAGGTGGGGTAGCTACTTCCCTTCCTCTTCCTCTTTACTTTGCTGTACTATGCTCAAAGTGTCTGGTAGCATGAGGCTCAACTCCAGAACCAAACTAGAGAAACAAGAATGCTGCCACTACTGGAGAATAAACCTTGACGAGCTTAGCAGAAAATTTATATCAACCATGAAAAGCAGCAGCAGAAGAGGAAGAATTACAAGAAATTATACAAATTAAAAATACACTATTGTAAATATCCTATAATTTTTAATTAGCGATATCAGAAACCTACAAGCCTATTTTCCATTTCAACTGGCAAGGAATTTTTAACACGCAATTAGAATCTAAGAACTTCTGCCTTTGGGTAGACAGGGTAGTCACATGACTTCCTACATCGTTTAATATCTTCATATTCCTTATTTGTTAACAAAATATGTGGACCTGGCCTGTGCTGAGTCTGACACAAATGCTGCACCACCAAGTCAACCTACATATCACATTATAAAAGTGGGTTCTGTGAAATACAGTGTACAGCAAGACATGCTGGCTAGTGAATATTTGGAAAGACAGATCTAACCTGTTAAGTACATTCCAATGCAATGGTAGCCAGGTAATCTAAACCCTGAGACAAACTGGCATCAATCAGAGTGAGGTTGAGGCACACACTTTTCTCTTCACCTGCTACCAGTTTGCCATCTCAGCTGGGATTGTGTGTTTCAGACCTCCTTTTCTCTTGAACCTCAAATATCAATAAGGTTAACAAAGCTGGTAATGAAAATTCACAGCTACCCATATGCATAATAAAGAGTCACCCCAAGGCTTACAATTGGTGCAGATTAGTCTTTGGGTGGCAATGTTCCCTCCAGGAGTCTTAGGCTTCAACAGACTACAACCACACATCCAGAGAGAAGACAAAAACAACAGAAGGATCTAGAAGAAGAGGATCAGTGTTGTGGGAGCAACCAAATAACTCAAGTACAACCGCTGTACATTATTCCCCTCAAGAGCATTAACCTGATGATGTAAACAGAAGTGACTACTGTCAAGCAGATATCCACAAGTAACTAAACACCACAACTTATAACTAGAACATTCAACAGAGGGAAGTAAGCGCGCCTGTATCCTTCTCTTCCATTGGGTTTGCTAGTCACTGTTTGTTTGGTACTCAGTTACTTTTTTTGAGATCACTAACATATTGTTACCAAACTAAAATCATTGGACACATTTTATTTCTACTGAATAACAACACTGGATAGTTTCTGGGTATGTTAGAATAGATATACATTTCATAAATTATTGATCAGAATAGAAAGAACTTGGGTGTATACATGATATGAACATCAGCAGATAGCTGATAACTGGCAACTATGATTAGTTCAGATACAATGATTACCTATGTGGTGCTTTCTGTCTTCAGAGTGCTCGTGAATGTGCCTTTTGCCATAACAACCAAAGTAGATGCAGGAGAGACAAGCATGCAGTCGTGGCCTGAATTCACCACATTTGATGCATTTACAAATCTGGGCCTGAGGAGAAGAAATCATTTAAAAAACATTTGCTAATTATCTAAAACTTTGTTTTAGTTGATTTCAATAAGCCATCACTATAACATATTAAAACAGATATAACAATGTATCCATTCAACAGGCAGACAGTCTTTTTTTCTTAGCTTTGCTTTCCCAGTTACGTCTGTCATCACGAGATTAGGAAGCCCTTTCTGGCCACTGTGTGGGCTATGTGCAAAGAACCCTGTGTTGCTTCTGCTACTCTAGTAATCCAATTCTTGTGGGGTCTGACTCTTGCTGTTTGTTATCTGCAAATGTCAATGCTGTTAGTCACATTAACCATGGTTACTAGAGCTAGTCAGCTGCGCTACCATGGTCTGAAAGTAGCATCGTCTGAAAGTACCATGGTCTGAAAGTAGTATGGTCTAAAAGTAGCATGGTCTGAAAGTACCATGGTCTAAAAGTACCATGGTCTGAAAGTAGCATGGTCTGAAAGTACCATGGTCTAAAAGTAGCATGGTCTGAAAGTAGCATGGTCTAAAAGTACCATGGTCTGAAAGTAGCATGGTCTGAAAGTACCATGGTCTAAAAGTAGCATGGTCTGAAAGTAGCATGGTCTAAAAGTAGCATGGTCTGAAAGTACCACAGTCTAAAAGTAGCATGGTCTGAAAGTAGCATGGTCTAAAAGTAGCATGGTCTGAAAGTACAAAGTACATTTTGTGGAACTCACATGAGGTTGGCTGGGTTTACTTCCAAACCATTTGGTCTTGTGAGGAAAACAAGCCAAGATTGCCAGATCTGACCAAAATGGCAGGTGAGCACACTGAAAACCTGTCCCAGGGAAGTAAAGACGGCCGGCGTAATGCTGACCACATTACCCATTCAGTGCCGATTGGTCTGTAAAAATTGTGGGCGCTCCGCCCATTTACCCGATGCGCCTTAGGTGTAATAAGGGATCTTTACTTTTACTTACAATCATGCTATTGCAGTTGCTGTCACCTCTAGACTGAAGACAAATCTGTCAGCTGTATCACTGTCTGACAGTAGCCAATACATAATTATGATCATCTGCAATATATTAGATATGAAGAGGCTATTGTAGGAAGACAAATCTCTAATGACCTGTTTAGGCTGGCTTGTGAGATTCTTTCCAAAGACCTAGTTGTTCTTTCATGCTGAAACTATCTTGTATATTCATTCCCATCCTATGCTACCAGTGTCAGACATGGTCTCTCACAACAAAACATAAAAGAAAATTAGTAACCATTGAAATGAGGTGTCTGAGAAAGACTGTAGGAGTGTCCAGAAGATAAAATCAGAAATAAGGTCACACAAGATATAGTCGGCACAGAACCATTTCTAAATTACATACAAAGACAGAAAATCAAATGGTTTGCCCAGTTGAAGAGAATGCCTTCTGATGCTATACCATTCAAGGCATATACCAAAAGAGGAGAGGGACGTAGAGTAAGAGGTAGACCAGAACAAAATGAAAGATAACATCAGAGAAACTACAGCCCCACGATGTGTCTATGGTCAAAGCAGCTAGAGGAGCACGAACCAGGACCTTAAATCTCCCTCGACACTTTATGCGGTAAAAGAGGAAGTAAAGAAGAAGGAGAACTATCTTGTGCGTACCATATGATACTTGTGATACTGTTCACTGCCTTTTGTTGTCCATGATCTTATACTGATACTCATGCAACAAGATATGCAGACATGATCTCTTGTCTGCCCGTCTGAGTGTGCCAGGTACGCCATCCCTCCGTCAGCCTCTCGCCGTCACCAGACATTTCAAACAGAAAGATCGCCCCAAAAACTCTCTCATAGTCAAGATTTTTACAAGAAAATTAACATTTGTTAACGTGTGTACATAAACATTGGACTGTGGTTACTGTTATTTTTTTTTTTTTTTACAATTTATTTAAGTTATATCCTACCTCTCCCCCAAGATGATTGACTGGTGTACAGAAATGAGTGCTGACGTCCACCCAGCGAGGCGTTTGTTTGTGGTGTTCTCTAGATTCTAGACAACAGGATTGTTAAAGGTGATATCAAGTCTCATGATAGATAGTAGAAATGTCAACAGAGAGATAAAACTGAAGCATATGGTAATCAATTTTTACAGGAGCCTTACCTTCAAGGAGCATGTGAAGACAAGGTGCCAAAATAACACACAAAAAGACTTATTAAGTTACATAAGACAATGACTGCAGTCGACATAGAGCAGAGAAAGCGTTTCACACTATATCAGCACTGAATAACCCCAGTGATTGATTATGGACTAGGACTGCTCACTGTCTCAAAGAGCCAACTGGTTAAACTTGAGAGCATAACGAACGCGTCTATGCGGGTCATTCCGAGCTGTACCAGTGGTGTGCATGCGATACATCCTTGGTTTGCCGACTGTTGTAAGTAGTCTCAAGCTGCTGCAGGCGAAGTCGCACCTCAGATTAACTTCGAAAAGACACCTGGCCTCAATAATTAATCGATACATAATTTCGTTCTTTATAGGACGAAATTTTTTGTCATTTGAAGCCCTACTCTGGCTTTTGCCAGGGGCCGCAATATAGGCAGGCCATACATATGGCCAAATGTCTGAACGCGGTTTCTGGGACCTCTCCACGGCGATCCTCATCCGCATTGTGGCACTTTGCCGACTGTTGCAAGTAGTCTCAATCGCTTGTGTGATGTCCTGGTGGGGTAGAAAGTCAGTCAGTCAGACCTGGCCTCAAGAGCAAAGTGTGCAGAGCAAGCTATGAGGAACCATGCAGGACCTCTAACTCAAATGCCTGCTCATTGAGACTGCCCACCTGATGTTCTGCTCTGAGCATACGAAACCGAACGCAAAGAAGAAGAAAACGACACGGAGGTGGAAATTCAGCAAATAATGCAAGATAATGCTCGCTCAACTACTGGACGTGAATTTGCCTAGAAAAAAAAAACACAACAGCCAGGGGCTGTTCGGGTTGGTTCTGCAACGTCCTGTAAAGGATACGCAACTAACTAACCTCTAATGCTCGCTCAGGTGATGCGATTGTTTATACAGACGATTCAGTGTCAAGAGGTAAAAGACGTGCTGAGGGTTTTTTTTTTTTAAACAAAAACTAAAAGTCGACGTTTGTTGCAGGAGATCCTAGCATATGATACCATAACACCGCCACATTTGACAATAGAGTAACGATACCAAGAAAACTGGACAAAGGCATTGCTGGTTGACGGCTGTTGGACACTCTCCATAAATGATCCTGAGCAGCTAGCTACACGGATGTCAGGAAGTAGATTCTGTCTCGTACCGATACTATCATGTGTTCATCATAGTGCTATACATTTCTTATTCCTTAGTTGCTCAGTCACTGCCACAGCAATTAGCGATGAACACAACATGTGACATCTTTTTTTTAAAGAATAAAATAACTAATTTATTGCTGTTTTGCGGCATTTGGGAGAAGGGAGGGGGGATAAAAGAGTGTCTGTATCTGTGTCAACACACATTATTCTATTAACTATAAATGTTTTGGTCTTTCAGATTCCTCAGAAACTGTAGCCATGCCTTTCAGCAATTTTGTTGTTGTCTAGTGTTATTCAGTGGTTTCGAGGTATGGTGTCCGCCTCGAGTGTAGGAGGTGCTGGGTTCAAGCCCCGGTGAAGGCTGCGATTGCTATCCGGGCTCAATTTTGATTAAAAATCTACCCAAATATTTCAGGATCCTCGTCGATGCAACGGAGATCGTGCACTGCGCTGAGCTTCTTCAGACTCGGGCTCTTCTTCAGACTCAAAATGGAGCGCTTATGTGTTACACCTGTGTGTCATTATGTTGATCCGTCGAATAAAGACAAATAAACATAAACATCATATTTTTTTATCGTCATCATGTAGCAGGTCCTTTGCAGAACGTCGCTCTAATCACAATCTGCCTGAAAGAAGCTCGGTCTCTTGCCAGCTCTCCCTTACTTTCATACTCAAGGTGTCACTTATATCCTATGCCCATTTTCGTGTCGGTCGGCCCCTGCCCCTCCTTCCTGGTACCATGCCTTCTGCTATAACTTTTTTCCAAAAAGTCGTGGCGCTTGATATGACCAAAATATTTCAGCTTCCAAGACAGGATGCTGTTTATTAGCCAATCTTCCTTGATATTCAGATCTTTCGAGATGTCAGTATTTTTCTTCTTCTTTCTCCAAGATATTCTAAGAATCTTTCTATAGCATTTCTAGCTCAAAAGCCCCTATTTTCTTTTTTAAGAGAATCATACTTTTAGCCCAATAAATACGAGGGGAAGTAAGTAAGTCACAAATGGTTGTTTTAAAAAAAAAAAAAATTACAGACGAAAACAATTTGAAAACCTTTTATTTTTGCATATACGTTGTCCCTTCATCTTTGAATATATATTTTCACCAACGTTGATGCACTTGTCCCATCGTTTTATCAGTCTTCCAAAACCTACTGTACAGAACTGTGCTCTGTTTTCTAAACCACATTTTCACTTCATATTCAACTTCTCCGTAAAATGTATATCTTATATTTTTTCAGAGTCGTCCCTATGTGGGATGCAATTTTTAGTTAATTTGAAGTCCCACCCTAGCTTTTGCCGGGGGCCCTAAACATAGCTGGGCCATAAATATGGCGTAATGGCTGAACGGGGTTTCCGGGACCTCTTCACAGGTGATCCTCATCCGAATTGTGGCACTTTGTGTCACCGGGTGTTAATCGCCTGTGTGATGTCCTGGTGGGGTACAACTTACCTACCTATCCCGCCAAGGTGGTTTTCAATGAACCAAAAAAGTGGAAATCACTAGGGGCTAAGTCGAGACTGTAAAGTGGATGTTCCATAATTTCCCACCCTATATGGTTAATTTTCTCCTGCAATTAACCGAGTCGTATGTGGTCTGGCATTGTCATGAAATAGCAGTACCCCTCTAGTCAGCAGGCATGGACTTATTGCATCATAAAGCATCAATAGAACTTTACTATATGGATCAGCATTCACGTTGTCACTTGTGTGTGTGTGTGTGTGTGTGTGTGTGTGTGTGCGTGCGTGCGTGCGTGCGCGCGTGTACGCGTGTGCGCGTGCGTGTGCGTGTGCGCGTGCGTGCGTGCGTGCGTGCGTGCGTGCGTGCTTGCGTGTGTGTGTGTGTGTGTGTGTGTGTGTGTGTGTGTGTGTGTGTGTGTGTGTGTGTGTGTGTGTGTGTGTGGACACTAGTTAAAAGCACTCATCGACAATCCTAGAACACTGTCAGTATAACCTTCCCTGTTGATGGCGTAAACTGGAATTTTTTAACACAAGGAGAAGAAAGATATTTCCATTGCATTGAAGCACGCTTTGATTCTGACTGATAGTAATGCACCCATGAGTCGTCCCCAGTAGTAATTCTGTTCAGCATTTCTCCTCCTCCTTCCTTTTGAATGTCGTTTGCAGATAGAGCCCCCCCCCCCTTTTCAACCATAAAAGGAAACGCGCAACAGCGCGTTGTTCTTTGAGGGTACACTCTGTAAGTACAGTCGCCATTTTGTTTCTGTGTTGCGAATGTACATGCAATAACTAGTGCCACCTTAAAGAACGGAGACAAAAAGTCGACGCTGTCACCTAATGGCACCCTTAGAAACCACTAAGTAAATTTTTCTGTTTTCCCATTACTAATTGTGACTTACTTTTAGACTACCCCTCTTATTAGGCTTAATCTATCAGTGGGAGACAAGTTAACGATGTAGCTAGACGTTCGACTGCTGGCCTGAAGATCTTGGGTTCGAATCTTCACCGGCTGGATTTTAAACCAAAAATTACCTCGGTTTCCATGTCGACTAGCCTAAAATGGGCACAAAGAAATTTCATGGGCAGTGAAGGTGACCGATGTGATATTTCCCAGAACACCCATCGAGGTTTTTAAAAAAAATATGTCCGTGCAAAGGCGCCGACACAGAGACACAACATACATTTTTTATAGACACTAAAGTGGGCACTCGAAGGCCTAATCCTAGTTTAACAGCATAACAGTTGAAAAAACAATATGCTGAATGATAAATAAATGAAATAATTGTTTTGAAATGAATAAGCAAATACTTTTGAAGATAACGTCTATACATGTTTAAGGGTGGCAGCTTATAAGCTGCCACCATTAAACATTAAATTTAGCCGGGGGTTTGGGGGTTAAACAGTTTTTTATGGGGAGAGGGGTGTCGCAAGGGTTGTGAGTCTCCAGGTTAGAGTACCTAAAGTTGATGCGTTGCTGGTGTTAAAAAGGTCCTTTACTTTTTATTTTGCGTCTATGAAATATACTGTACACCTATGCACAAACTGCACACACAGATTCTACTTCCGGGTTGCAATAGGTCGTTTCTGCTCAATCTACTACAGTGATGACTACTTGTCGTGTGTGAGAATTGTATCCGCTAGTTTGTAACATTATTCAAGGTTTTTCTTGTAGTCATGGAGTTGCAGGATGAATTTTATAACAGCGCACAGTACATTGAAACGGTACCTACATAGCTGTATAGGGATAATTATTAGTAAAATGCATATTTTGAATTTTCAGTGACTCACATCACACCGTGATCTGATACTAGTTACTACTATAGCTCACAGTGATACATCGATTACTGACTGTCGGCACGTTTAAGTCTTCACAGCGAAGATGATGTAGTGTTAGTGAACACTAGGGAATATATATATATATATATATATATATTCAATACAATGTTTTTCCCTAATGAATTTAAATAATGCGGACACAAACAATACATTGCACTTTTTATTGCCAGGCATAATTCGCTGTATCTCTCCAGGTGTTATGACAGAGTTTGAGTTACATCAACATAAAATGAAGCACAAAACACACACACACACAATATACTATATGTGTATGTGTCCCTATGTTTAAAACCATAACACAGCAGGCCACTCTCCTGTTTAATTTCAATGCATGAAAGAATAGCTAAGTATATGCCTGTTGTTGTTTGTTTTTTAAATAACTTTTTTACAAGTAATTTAAATTACATGTGTTTGGCTGCCCAGATGGATCCTATAAAATATAAGTGTTTGTTCTTATGAAATATTTTTCAGTGTAATTCTTTAGAGCTATCTTTTTTTTCCCCAATATGTTTTATTGTAATAGTCTTGTAGTCTCTCCTCCTAAATTCGTCCCCATATTATGAAGGCTAAACAAATACTCTAACAGGGCCTCAGTCATGTGTAAAATGCGGAGTGCCTGCCGAGGAACAAATCGTGGCAAAACTAGGATTGCCTCCAAATAATGGGCCAATATTATCGAGGGCAAACAAATACTTTCACAGGGTCTCAGCGATATGTTAATTGCGGACCTGTTTCTGCCACTGTGCCGCACCGCTGACAGTATCCCCCGAGCCACTACATGTGAAATTGTCAACGAACAGTAATCCAAATTTTTCCCGCGATGTGTTCCTCGGAGTAAGTCCGCATTTTACACACAACTGAGGCCCTGTTAGGGTACTTGTTTGGCTGCCATAATATGGGAACAAAGTTCGGAGGAGAGCCGGCTTGTTGTAGTGGGTGGTATGGTATATTTAGCATTTTGCCTCCTTTAAAGTTCATGTTTCTATTACTCCATGTAAATATTTCCCATATTACTATGA
Source organism: Candidula unifasciata (assembly GCA_905116865.2). NCBI lineage: Eukaryota > Metazoa > Mollusca > Gastropoda > Stylommatophora > Geomitridae > Candidula > Candidula unifasciata. The sequence continues at coordinate 106,736 of CAJHNH020000964.1, read as the reverse complement.
TTCTGATGATCAGCACAGTTAACTACTTGTTTGTAGTAAAATCATTCTAAATTATAGGCTCAGTAAATTTTTTTTTTTATTGCAAGGATTTTTGTTTTGGCTCCCCTCTCTCCCCACCCCCTATACCTCGTTTGTCTATGTTTTAATCAATCATCTTGCAGCATTACAAGTTTTGTTCTGCCTAGGATGATTGTCATTTGCTTTTGAAGTTTTCTGGCCCTGACATATTTTTTATGACATGCATCATTTGTCTTCTGCAGGCATCAGGAAACAAAGTTAGTCGCCAGTCAGTCTTGTGTGGAAGCCAAAACATAGTCATTAATGGCAAGGTTTGTTTTGACTTTGGTCCATTAGAACACACACATACACGACAACTGTCCTTGCTCTGGATAGTCAGTGCAATAGTTCAACAATGGGGAGCAGTTGAAAGTCAGTGCAATAGTTCAACAATGGGGAGCAGTTGAAAGTCAGTGCAATAGTTCAACAATGGGGAGCAGTTGAAAGTCAGTGCAATAGTTCAACAATGGGGAGCAGGGAGCAGTTGTAAGTCAGTGCAATAGTTCAACAATGGGGAGCAGTTGAAAGTCAGTGCAATAGTTCAACAATGGGGAGCACAGAGCAGTTGAAAGTCAGTGCAATAGTTCAACAACGGGGAGCACGGAGAAGTTGAAAGTCAGTGCAATAGTTCAACAATGGGAAGCAAGGAGCAGCAGAGTCACAGATCTAGAACTCAGGAGTCACATGTTAAAAACCACCATGTCAGCCTTTCTTCTTCTTATTGTGTGGTCTCACTGGTACCAGGTTGTAGCCCATTGTCAAGGTTTTCTGTATTTATCTTGGGCTGCTCAGGAGGCTTGGCTGATGGATTTGGTAATTTCTTTGCAGGTTTCAGCTACACCATTTATCCATATCTTTCTTGGTCTTCCTCTCACCTTCCTCACATATGTTCTGCGGTAAAAAAAAAAAAAAGTCTTATGTATACTTTGGTCTTACTAAATTCTCACTAATTGACTAAACCAGTTCATTCTTTGTCTGTCAATATAAATCAGACACTGTCATATTCCAGCTTTCTCTCAAACGCTGGTATAACTCTGTCCATTCCTGAGTGGTTAGTGACCTACTGAGACGGTGTATTTTACAGGTAGTTATTGTCTGTTCTAGTGCTCTATTTTTATTGTCCACTAATAGCATAAAGTAGTGATGAAAATGCTATTAATTATTTGCAGTTTTGCTTGAAGGGAGAGATTTGGGTGTCTAAGCAGTTGGGCTAAATGGTCGGTAACAACATTTGTCAACTGTACTCTCATGTCTCTGTTGAGTCTGCCATCTTATGTAAATATGCTTCCTAGATATTTGAATTCGTGTTATTACATTTCCTGCCTATTCTCATTACCTCAGTGTTTGCTGTGTTTATATTAATATCATACTTTGTCCAGGTTTGATGTAAGGAGTCAGTATGTTGTTGTACATTCTGTACTTGGTGGTGTTCAGGTTTGATGTAAGGAGTCAGTATGTTGTTGTACATTCTGTACTTGGTGGTGTTCAGGTTTGATGTAAGGAGTCAGTATGTTGTTGTACATTCTGTACTTGGTGGTGTTCAGGTTTGATGTAAGGAGTCAGTATGTTGTTGTACATTCTGTACTTGGTGGTGTTCAGGTTTGATGTAAGGAGTCAGTATGTTGTTGTACATTCTGTACTTGGTGGTGTTCAGGTTTGATGTAAGGAGTCAGTATGTTGTTGTACATTCTGTACTTGGTGGTGTTCAGGTTTGATGTAAGGAGTCAGTATGTTGTTGTACATTCTGTACTTGGTGGTGTTCAGGTTTGATGTAAGGAGTCAGTATGTTGTTGTACATTATGTAGTTAATGGTGTATTAGACACTGATCATCTGCATAAAGAAGTTCATTGATGTTTTCATTGTCTGTATTTGTCCACTATATAATTCTATCCATGTAAGTAATAAAGATGGTGAGAGAACACATCCATGTCTGGAGAACCAGTAAATCCTTCCTTCAATTAGTAGGACCCAGTCTGTCATTGTTTCTGTTCTTACTGTTCACCGACTATCTTGGTAAAGAGCCATGATGTTTCTTATAGAATGTTCCATAGTTTGCATCTTTTGAATAGATTGAATGCCTTCTCTTAATCTATAAATATATAAGGTGTTGACTTTTACCATATTCAATAAATTGCTCACATATCTGCCACAGTGACAATTTTGCATCTCTACTTTTTATAACACGAAGCAGTACTATCATGGGGACATTTTAACATTTATTGCTGACAAATGTCTTGCATGGTTATGGAATACCTTGTCTTTCAAAACATGGTTGTAATGTTTGATTTATTATACAGACAACTTTTAACACCTGATTTTTTTATGCCTGTGTCTTGTGATTTCTGATTATTGTGCTTTCTTTTCCTCTGATGCAAACAGTTATAATGTCTGGTTATTAGTGTTTGTTTATAATTCAGACAGTCATATTGTTTCATTACGTGAGATATTTTCTTGCACAGGCACTTGTAATCTCTGATTAATCTAGTTTATTTCTGATCCAGACAGTGGTCATGACTGGATGTGTCATCCGAGGAGATCTGGCCAATGTTCGCATTGGCAGGCATTGTATTATCAGCACTAATGCTGTGATTCGTCCAGCTTTCAAAAAATTCTCTAAAGGGTGAGTGTTTGTTCATTGCCATTAAATGTATTCTATAACAAAAATTGGTGCAGATGAATTTTGTTTTAACTCACTATCACTTTACAGAAGGTAATTGTTACTATTCACAATTACTTAGGGTAATTGCTTTAGTTACTTGACACATTCATGATCATCATCATCAACCTGTCTCATAAGGCTCGGAGTCTGCTTATCATTTCTATTGTATCCTGTGCAATCCTTTGTTGTTGTTATTGATCCAGCGGCGCATGAGCTTTCGCCCTATGGCCCAATGCCATATAGTGAATTTTGCATGTTTTCACAAGCTTTTCTTTTCCTCCGTACAAGGTGTTCCACTTGTCTGGTCTTGGAGGGAGTAGCATTCTTCTAGTCTCGCTGAGTTTTGAGCACTCATAGAGATGGTGTTCAACAGTTTTATAGGGGAAGTTACATAGCTGGCACTCTGGGGAGTGTTGTGGCTGTATTCTGTTTAGATGTCCACTGAGTGGAGTATGTTGTGTTCCAAGTCTGAAGATGGTGGCATGTTCCCTTCATGTTAGATGGGTAATGCTGTCATTAGGATCAGGGCCAGACATATGTCTATAAACCTCTCTTCCAGTGTCTCCTATGGCCCATCTGTTCAATCAAGTCTCTTTGTTTATAGCCCTTAGAAGTGTTTTTGCTGTCTGTAGGGTTGTCGCTGTAGGTGGTTGTTCTTGTGTTGCTCCTTTCTTTGCGAGTCTGTCAGCTCTGTCATTACCTGGTGTGCTGGAGTGGCCTGGAATCTACTGCATCACTATTCTGATGTTGTATGAGGTAAAAAGCTGATCATCATCCAGGATTATCTTGGCTATTTAAGTTCTGCAGCGTTCGCTGCCCTCCAGAGCTTGAAGGGCAGACATTGTATCTGTGAAGATGACAATATTTTGGGCCTTTGAAGGGTAAACATCCATAACAGTCTTTAGGTGGTATACTTCTGTTTCCAGTGCAATTATTTCAGCTTCATAATTTGAGCAGAATTCCCCGCATGCATCAAAAATCCTGTCAATATCATGTATGGAATCAAATCCAGTAGCTTTGGCCTCTGTCAGCAACATTCGTTTTGTGGTTTCTCTTTGTCATCCTCATTTCCACAATCCATTTGTTTCCTATTATAGTGCCTGTTTAGAGATTCTCTGCTGATCCTCATGATGTGCACAGTATATTATCATCTTCTCACAGACAATGCAAGTGGTTCTCCAGACATTTCCTATTTCTTTGCCTTTCTTGAATTCATCCCATTTTATGTTCATTGATTTCCTCAGTCGTCTGTTTTCCAGTACATTCAACTTTTGTTCCATGTCCTTAATTGTTCTCCAACTTTCACTAGCATATGTTACATTAAAATAACATTAGAATTAGGAATACATAACTTTGTTTTAAAACTGTATAATTTATTAATATTTTGTTTAGGCTTTTAAAAGCAGCTGTTGCATAGCTAGAAAGGGCATGAGGTAATTTCTTTGTCAATGAAATTGCTACCTTAAAAAGTAAACTGAACTGTTAATAAAACTCCAGTGTGGTACCTACCTGATCTGCTATCTTAAGTGTAATACCTACTTGATCTGCTGTCTTAAGTGTGATACCTACTTTATCTGTTGTCTTAAGTGTGATACCTACTTGATCTGCTGTCTTAGGTGTGATACCTACTTTATCTGCTGTCTTAGGTGTGATACCTACTTTATCTGCTGTCTTAAGTGTGATACCTACTTGATCTGTTGTCTTAAGTGTGATACCTACTTGATCTGCTGTCTTAGGTGTGATACCTACTTTATCTGCTGTCTTAAGTGTGATACCTACTTGATCTGTTGTCTTAAGTGTGATACCTACTTGATCTGTTGTCTTAGGTGTGATACCTACTTGATCTGTTGTCTTAGGTGTGATACCGCTGTTGTCTTAGGTGTGATACCTACTTGATCTGTTGTCTTAGGTGTGATACCTACTTGATCTGTTGTCTTAGGTGTGATACCTACTTGATCTGTTGTCTTTAGTGTGATACCTACTTGATCTGTTGTCTTCAGTGTGATACCTACTTGATCTGTTGTCTTAAGTGTGATACCTACTTGATCTGTTGTCTTCAGTGTGATACCTACTTGATCTGTTGTCTTAGGTGTGATACCTACTTGATATGTTGTCTTAAGTGTGATACCTACTTGATCTGTTGTCTTCAGTGTGATACCTACTTTATCTGCTGTCTTAAGTGTGATACCTACTTTATCTGCTGTCTTAAGTGTGATACCTACTTGATCTGTTGTCTTAGGTGTGATACCTACTTGATCTGTTGTCTTCAGTGTGATACCTACTTGATCTGTTGTCTTAGGTGTGATACCTACTTGATCTGTTGTCTTCAGTGTGATACCTACTTGATCTGTTGACTTAAGTGTGATACCTACTTAATCTGTTGTCTTTAGTGTGATACCTACTTGATCTGTTGACTTAAAGTGTGATACCTACTTGATCTGTTGTCTTAAGTGTGATACCTACTTGATCTGCTGTCTTAAGTGTGATACCTACTTGATCTGTTGTCTTCAGTGTGATACCTACTTGATCTGTTGTCTTCAGTGTGATACCTACTTGATCTGTTGTCTTAGGTTTGATACCTACTTGATCTGTTGTCTTCAGTGTGATACCTACTTGATCTGTTGACTTAAGTGTGATACCTACTTGATCTGTTGTCTTTAGTGTGATACCTACTTGATCTGTTGACTTAAGTGTGATACCTACTTGATCTGTTGACTTAAGTGTGATACCTACTTGATCTGTTGTCTTAAGTGTGATACCTACTTGATCTGTTGTCTTAGGTGTGATACCTACTTGATCTGCTGTCTTCAGTGTGATACCTACTTGATCTGTTGTCTTAGGTGTGATACCTACTTGATCTGTTGTCTTAGGTGTGATACCTACTTGATCTGTTGTCTTCAGTGTGATACCTACTTGATCTGTTGTCTTCAGTGTGATACCTACTTGATCTGTTGTCTTCAGTGTGATACCTACTTGATATGCTGTCTTAAGTGTGATACCTACTTGATCTGTTGTCTTCAGTATATCAGGCTTTTTATAAATGATTTGTAGTCCCATATGTGACGCTATATTTGTGAAATCATGTGTTTTTTTTTGCACAACCTCGTAGTTCTTACTTAACTGACTAATTCACTTAACTGACTGGCAGTTTGGAGATTCCTAGGGAACATGTTGGAGCTATGAAGCTCTGTGTGATACTCTCAACAGGCAGCCAGCCTTTTGCAGAGAGAGACTGAGCCATGGGGGATTTATCCAGGAGGAGGGAAGTTGTAAAATCTCATCTTTTGACCTTTTAAATAATAAATAAAAGAAATATATTAGAAAAACACCCTGTTGATGCCATTGATGCATCAGGTATATGATGCTGTTCCTATATTTGTGTCAAATAGTGATCATCATTGTACCAGCCACATTTAGTTCCTAGGACATTGTGTGCTACCCATACTTGAAGAGTGTGATCATCATTGTACCAGCCACATTTAGTTCCTAGGACATTGTGTGCTACCCATACTTGAAGAGTGTGATCATCATTGTACCAGCCACATTTAGTTCCTAGGACATTGTGTGCTACCCATACTTGAAGAGTGTGATCATCATTGTACCAGCCACATTTAGTTCCTAGGACATTGTGTGCTACCCATACTTGAAGAGTGTGATCAACACTGTACCAGCCACATTTAGTTCCTAGGACATTGTGTGCTACCCATACTTGAAGAGTGTGATCATCATTGTACCAGCCACATTTAGTTCCTAGGACATTGTGTGCTACTCATACTTAAAGAGTGTAATCGTCATTGTACCAGCCACATTTAGTTCCTAGGACATTGTGTGCTACCCATACTTGAAGAGTGTGATCATCATTGTACCAGCCACATTTAGTTCCTAGGACATTGTGTGCTACCCATACTTAAAGAGTGTAATCGTCATTGTACCAGCCACATTTAGTTCCTAGGACATTGTGTGCTACCCATACTTGAAGAGTGTGATCATCATTGTACCAGCCACATTTAGTTCCTAGGACATTGTGTGCTACCCATACTTGAAGAGTGTGATCATCATTGTACCAGCCACATTTATTTCCTAGGACATTGTGTGCTACCCATACTTGAAGAGTGTGATCAACACTGTACCAGCCACATTTATTTCCTGGGACATTTTCTGGTACCCATGTTAGGTTGGGTGGACTTGTATACACAGTTTAGTCAAGAAAGTATAGGGCCAGCAACATGTGCTCAAGCCTGTGTCTTGCTGTGTGTGCTAGCGTCATTATTCTGAGACCTCACTGAGTAACTTGTTTGTTTGTTTCAGTGTGGCCTTCTTTCCGCTGCACATTGGGGATCATGTACTCATTGAAGAAGATTCTGTGGTCAATGCAGCACAGGTTGGCTCGTTTGTGCACATTGGCAAGAACTGTGTCATTGTAAGTTATTGTTCTATTCATTTATACACACGCTGACACACGAATGCATGCATGCAACACATACATGGGCACACACATTAGTTAACACATCCTAGCCATACAACAAGTACAGTTTGGTAGAAGCATGTGCATATATTTTAGGCAGTGTGGCCTGATTAGCTTATCCTATAAGTCTGTAGTTTTGTTTTTTTACAGCTGTATTTTTAGTGCACTTTTTGGGTTGCACATCATCATATCATGCATTGTATGGTTCTGCAGATTTGTACTGATTTATATGGCTGCACATTATCATATTATGTGTTGGTTTTACACACACACAAAAAAAAGACTGTTCTGTGTTTCTGAGGCATATTGGGTTGGATGTATGGTGCTAGCAGTAATTATATAGACCAGTGTGCACTCGATGTATGATATCATTTTAGCTACCTTTACTTTCCAGTACATTTCATATTAATTGAAACTGGACCGACCTGGACGCTCAGGTAAATTTTAAAACAATCAAAGTACATATCACAACAAATACAAAAGCGGTACTTCAGGCACTCCAGTCTGGAAAGTTATCAGGTATTTGGAAACTACTCTCTGAACTAGACAACCAGTGTAAGGTAGCTGTGCAGTAGATACCATCCTACTGTGGAGTTCGGGGAAATAAAAGAGCTGATAAACTAGCGTAGGAAGGTGCGAACAAAAGAAGAAGAAAATAATTGAAGCCTAGATTTGGATTCAGGCACAAAATCACCAGACTGACAGATAAGTGTTTAGCTGCTAGTTAGTTTCTATGTCCAAGAAGTGTATTAAATGAGAACTTCATAACATTTGATGGCACACTCACTGAGTAACAGTCTGACATGTGGAATTGTTGCTGAGCACAGCCCAAGCTTTTCATTTAACACACCTCTATTGCCCCCACCAGCTGAGCAACATCGGGTTGGTTTCACTTCCTGAAACCTAGAAATACCACTGTAGGGATAAATCCAACTGTTGCTGTGATCAAGAGTAAGGGTAGATGTACCTTGGACTTGGGGTTATCATCATCATCATCATCAGGTGCCTTGCCGACTGGCATGGGCGATCATGCCTCTCCATAATCCATGATCTCCTGCAGCATGTATCAGTTCGTGTGCCGACACTCCTCCATGCCATGCAACAAGATTGTCAGGAATCTTCTCTCGTTGTCTTCCTCTATCTCTCCTTTCACAGATCTTTCCAGTGGTCACAACATGTTCTATTTTCCCTCTTCTCATAACATGGCCGAAAAATTATGACTGTCGCCTTCTGATGTCTGTGATAAGTTGTCTTCGGGCTCCCGCCTCTTTCAAAACCTCTTAGTTGCTCTTTTTGGCTGTCCAAGGTATTCTAAGCATTCTTCTGAAAAACCACACCTCTGAGGCCTCAAGAAATTTTTTGGCCTGCCTACTGATTGTCCAGGATTCACTTAGGGTTATATTTGCCAATAATCTGATGTTTGAAGGCTATGGTGGCTTTTTATCTCGCATGTTATGGAATGTACATAAAATCATGTCTTATAGTAGTAGATTATTGTACATGATCACATAATTGATGTGAATGCTGACATCATCGGGATGTATAAATGTTCATTAATCACCTAGTCTTGGATTACCGGAGAAATGCAATCTATTGTAGGTACTGTCGAATGTTATTTTGGTTTGTTTGCAGGGTCGCAGGTCAGTATTGAAAGATTGTTGTGCTATAGCTGACAACACGGTTCTGCCCCCAGAGACCGTGGTCCCTCCATTTACACTGTATGCTGGCTCACCTGGTAAGTGTGCCACTTATTGTTTCTAGATTTTATCATGTCCTCCTTCATTCATTGATTCTAGACTAGATTTTATCATGCCCTCCTTCATTCATTGTTTCTAGACTTGATTTTATCATGTCCTCCTTCATTCATTGTTTCTAGACTTGATTTTATCATGTCCTCCCTCATTCATTGTTTCTAGACTTGATTTTATCATGTCCTCCTTCATTCATTGTTTCTAGACTTGATTTTATCATGTCCTCCTTCATTCATTGTTTTATCTAGACTTCATTCATTGTTTCTAGACTTGATTTTATCATGTCCTCCCTCATTCATTGTTTCTAGACTTGATTTTATCATGTCCTCCCTCATTCATTGTTTCTAGACTTGATTTTATCATGTCCTCCCTCATTCATTGTTTCTAGACTTGATTTTATCATGTCCTCCTTCATTCATTGTTTCTAGACTTGATTTTATCATGTCATTCATTGTCCTAGACTCATTCATTGTTTCTAGACTTGATTTTATCATGCCCTCCTTCATTCATTGTTTCTAGACTTGATTTTATCATGTCCTCCCTTCATTCATTGTTTCTAGAGCTGGTCTAGAGATTGTCCTCTTGATGCAGTACTGAAACACTAGGTTGTAGTATATTAACATTTTCCATGGGTGAGTAGAAGAAAACCTTTTTCCCTTGGGTGTAAACATGTTAGCAATGATTATAAGTAATGGTACTTTCCAAGAAAAGAATAGTGCCTAAATGTATAGTAAAAGTCAGAGGCAATATTTACGGACAGGTACCAAAATGAAAGTATCTAGGCACACTGATAACATCCAATGAAGGATGTATCACACTGATTTCTAGAAGTTATTTTATCATGTACTCCTTCATTCCATTGTTCTGAGTTGAATTTTATTGTCCTCCTGATCAGTAGACTGAAATCACTGTAAAGAACAGAAAAGGACAGAACTGCATTTTATTACATGAAAAATATATTTTGCAATAAACCAATGTCATTGGAGGTTTAGAAAAAAATTCTCGCATGCTAATTATAGAAAGTGTTAACATAATGGCTGTCAAGCTTGGACGATTAATAAATAAACCAAATATATAGAGATTTGGTTTTACAGAAGAATCCTCAGAATTTCTTGGACAGCTAAGAAGAGCAACCCAGATGTTTTGAAAAAGGTGAGGGCTCGAAGACAACTTACCACAGACATCAGAAAGAGACAGTCATAATTTTTGGTCATGTTATAAGAAGAGGGAACATGGAGCATGTTGTGACTCCTGGAAAGATCTGTGGATAGAGAGACAGAGGAAGAAAGCGTGAGAAGGTCCCTGACAGCCATTTGTCTTGGCATGGAGGGATGTGAATACACAAATTGAAACACCCAGTTGTGGATTGCAGATTGTGGAGGGGCATGATCGCCCACGCCAGTTGGCAAGGCACTTGATGATGATGACCAATAGTTATATAGAGCTTGAATTGTAGAAATGTAAAGGTATGTTTCATGCTCAGACATACCTGTTGTGTAGGTTTGGCGAGACAAATCAAATCACTTGATGATGATGACCAGTAATTATACAGAGCTTGAATTGTAACCATTTATAGGTATCTTTCGTGTTTAGACACACCTGTTGTGTAGGTTTGGTGAGACAAGTCAAGGCACATCTTGCTGAACTGTAGGGAGAATGCTCGTTATCATTGGGTTACAGAAAGAAAGCTCCTACAGTTTATCACTGGGTTATAGATCTCCCATATAAGCCTCCTTATGGGAGTTAAGGTGGTCTTAATAAATGTAGAAGATCTCCCATCTCAGTCTTCTTATGGGGGTTAAGGTGGTCTTGGTAAATGTAGAAGATCTCCCATCTCAGTCTTCTTATGGGGGTTAAGGTGATCTTAAATGTAGTACATCCAAAGATCTCCCATCTCAGCCTTCTTATGGGGGTTAAGGTGGTCTTGGTAAATGTAGAAGATCTCCCATCTCAGTCTTCTTATGGGGGTTAAGGTGGTCTTAAATGTAGTACATCCAAAGATCTCCCATCTCAGCCTTCTTATGGGGGTTAAGGTGGTCTTGGTAAATGTAGAAGATCTCCCATCTCAGCCTTTGTATGGGGGTTAAGGTGGTCTTGGTAAATGTAGAAGATCTCCCATCTCAGCCTTCGTATGGGGGTTAAGGTGGTCTTGGTAAATGTAGAAGATCTCCCATCTCAGCCTTCGTATGGGGGTTAAGGTGGTCTTGGTAAATGTAGAAGATCTCCCATCTCAGCCTTCTTATGGGGGTTAAGGTGGTCTTAAATGTAGTACATCCAAAGATCTCCCATCTCAGCCTTCTTATGGGGGTTAAGGTGGTCTTAAATGTAGTACATCCAAAGATCTCCCATCTCAGCCTTCTTATGGGGGTTAAGGTGGTCTTAAATGTAGTACATCCAAAGATCTCCCATCTCAGCCTTCTTATGGGGGTTAAGGTGGTCTTGGTAAATGTAGAAGATCTCCCATCTCAGCCTTCGTATGGGGTTAAGGTGGTCTTGATAAATGTAGAAGATCTCCCATCTCAGCCTTCGTATGGGGGTTAAGGTGGTCTTGATAAATGTAGAAGATCTCCCATCTCAGCCTTCGTATGGGGGTTAAGGTGGTCTTGGTAAATGTAGTACATCCACAGATCTCCCATCTTAACCTGTCTCTACTTGAGCCTTTGATCATTTCCCCATATATGTTCTGCTCCTCAGTGATCTTTTTGTCTGATCATATGACCTGTTGTGTGTTGACAGGTAAAATAGTTGGAGAGTTGCCTGACTGCACCCAGGACCTGATGTCTGATATCACCGTCAGCTACTACCAACACTTCAAGCCACAAACTAGAGGGAATTAAGCACCAGTCTATCTACGGGCTAACCTCAGCATGGACCTGTGAGATTTATTTCCCTTTGACCTAGATGTCCTCTGAGAGCACGGTGCAATATCTAGTGTGTGTGTGCATGCGTGAGAGAGAGAGAGAGAGAGAGAGAGAGCATTTTTTCTAAACAACTAGATTGAGCTCAGACAAAAGAAACAATTTATAAACATTTGCTGTGGTGTCTGGGGCTTTGTAGTTTTGTGGTGGTTTTGAGTCGAGCTATCACCTTTTCTCCATTCATACTTGATGGCTTTTCTCAGTATATCTTTTTACTTAAAAATTACATGTTGTGTTGCCATTGATTTATTTGGATTCTTCTTTATTTGTTATCATCCAGAAAAAAAAAGGTTACAATTATAAAACCATAGATTAGTTAGTTAGTTAGTTAGTTAGTTGTTCCTCTTGTGCCAAAGATGGCGCATAGGGCAGAGGTCATAGCTTTCCACGTCTGTCGGTTCGTTGCCACTTGATGTAGGTCTTGAGTGCGACTGAGACCTATGGTTGAGCTCTCCCTTGTGATGGTTCTACGGAGAGTTTCTTTTGGTCTTCCCTGTTTTCTTTTACCCTCTGGTGACCATATGAAGGCTTGGTGGGGAAGTCTCTGTATGTCCATTCTGAGTACGTGACCGATGTAATTCCAGCGACGCATTCTAATAAAAATCAGACACATATTTTTGTTTTGTTTCCTGTCTTATAGATGTGTTGGACCTAAAGTCCGACCAGTGAACATTCAATAGCTTTCGGAGGCATCTATTCTCGAAAGCGACTAGTTTCTTATCGATTGATACTGATGATTTCCAACTCTCACAACCATAAGTTAGCACTGGGATCACACAGGAATTGAAGACCTTAAGTTTCGTGTTGTTGCTGAGTGATCTTGACTTCCAAAATGTTTGACAGTTTGTTAAAGGCACTTGATGCTAACGCGATTCGAGTCGTTATTTCTGATGTTGTATCTCCCGCAGAGGTTATCTTGCTCCCTAAGTATGTGAAGCTGGTGATTTTTTCAAGAAAAATATCCTTTAGTTTGATGTCTTTCGACTCGTTGGTAAGATCGATGATTTTCGTTTTGGCTGCGTTGACCTGAAGGCCGATTTGGCTTGAAATATTCTGGAGGCGGTCCATTTTTTCCTGAGCTTCTAGATGTGTTGTGCTCAGGAGTGCTAGGTCGTCAGCAAAGTCAAGATCTTCGAGAACTTTGTCGACCCATTTGATGCCTAGATGTGTGTCCTGTGTGCATTTGCGCATGACCCAATCGAGTGCTATTCCGAAAAGCATCGGTGACAAGACACATCCTTGTTTCACGCCTGTTTCTACTGGGAACCAATCAGAGTTACCAGATTCCGTTCTAACAAGGCAGCGGGAATCGGTGTAGAAGGCCTTTATAATATTGACATATTTATCTTGGAAACCATAGATAGATTACTGCCAGCTAAAGTAAACCTGGTTTCCGGCCACTTTGGCATACAGGTCCAACAATACTTGGGGAAAAATGTACCAGATAAGATTATTATGTAGTCCTCTGGAAGTTACTTTGTTGGTTCTGATTATCTGGCGGATTGTTTTATTTAATTTTTCATGAATGTAAAAGCAAGGCTGGTCAAGAGACATTTCCGGAACCATTTCTAAAGCATTGCCCCCATGGAGACTGTTACTGATATATCATGCAGCCCTTCTCATCTCAGAGATTTAGAGAGTCTAAGACTCTCATAAAATGATGTATGAAATTGAAATGGTGAGAAAATAAGAAAGATGTTAGACAGCATGACAGTATAAAAAGACTTGGAAGAAAACATGCAGATTAGATATTTCAGACACAGAGTTGAGTTGATTCAAGAACCGACAACACAGCACTCTGGGCATTCCTGTAAGCATTCCATCTTCAGCAGCCAGTGAAGAGTTCCGATACTAATGGTGCCAGTTGCATTCTAATTAAACATCTGTTTTGCTTTTTCTCTGAAACTCAAGCATGTGCCAGAACCTCTCGTCACGCCTTGCTGTATCAATCTCACCAGACTGGCGATCCATCTGCTTCTCAAAACTACACGCTATCCAATAAGGCACTTACCAAGTTATGCAGAGCAAGCCAGTCTGTCCACCTGTTCATTTCCCAACACACCGGCGTCACCCCTTTAAAAAAATCCAGACGGTACTCCTCACCCGTGTCCTCCATAGTGAAACCTGCCACTCTGCACAAAGCATGCCTGTCCTGGCCTTCTTTAGCATGCTTTTTGAGTCAGTTACAATCACGATGTGTGTGTCATATTCACTAACCAGCGGGAAGCTGCATTGACTGCCTCCACCTCCATTCTCAAGCTGGATATTGTGGTATCATATACCAGGCTCTCCTGCACCAAACTTTGAAATATGCAGCAAACTCAGAACACATTCCTGCTGTGTGGGTCTCGCTGACTCTGCCACATGTGGTTATGGAGCAGAAATGCAAACTACAGAGAGCATGGCTTAGATTGCACAGACTGATCCAGTCAGAGAGAAAAACCATGGGGCACACAGGGGTGACCATGCAAGGTCAACTATGGGGCACACAGGGGTGACCATGCAAGGTCAACTATGGGGCACACAGGGGTGACCATGCAAGGTCAACTATTGGCGCCACAGAAGAGCTGTTAATGACCCATGCCAGAATTGATGCATAGCAAACATTGATCATTGAGAAAGTCACTTTCATATATTTTCCTTCGTTATTTTTATTTGCTGTGTGTAATGTCAGTTTTGCTATGGTTGCTTTGTAATGTCAGTTTTGCTATGGTTGCTTTAAAAAGTATTTACAATTTCAAGTTTCCAGGCATATTGTTTACAACGTAGTCTTGTTGACTGTTTTATGATTAGTGGATTATTGGTGATTGAGTGCTAATAAATTTTAATTTTTAAACGGGGTGCTGTGGGCCTTAAAATAAAGAAAGTTGGAGAAACATTGAGCAGTTTTCCTCAGCTTTTTTACCCACACAGCCCACCAGAAAGAGGGGAATTGTTATTGAGCCCATCTGACAGCCAGCAAACATAAAGATAGTAGCTGAATATTTACAGTTCTATCAGATACACCACATTACAATTTTCAGTTGATAAGACATCTTTTGATTCTCATCTTTGAGATTATCTGTAAATTATCTGTAAATTATCTGTAGATTGTCCTATAGACTGCAATCCTGGAAAAGAAACAAAAAATTACCTACCTAACATGATAGAGCAGATTTTTTTGTTACAGCCTACCCTGGACTTTTCCACTGTTCATCAGAGAGCCGCCACCCATCGGTTGAAGAACCTTTCTCCAGAGGGTTTATGTATTTTATTGTCCAAAAACTCTTAGTCCATTCCAGGGGAATCTGTGATAAATTAGTTTGTTCTTTGAAAAACTCCATTATTAAAACCTAGTTTTGTTCCTTCCTACCCTAGAAGATTGAACCGGGCACCAAATGCCTGAAGTGGGATGTGTCGGCCGAAAGGCTCCAGTATGGCAGCCATGTCGTAAACTGGCACATTCTGATAGCATCTTCAGATGAATGCAAAAGAAACAGAAACATATGCTAGGAAATAAAGGGGCTCGGTGTGATGGGACTCAGTGTGATGGGACTCGGTGTGATGGGACTCGGTGTGATGGGACTCGGTGTGATGGGACTCGGTGTGATGGGACTCGGTGTGATGGGACTCGGTGTGATGGGACTCGGTGTGATGGGACTCGGTGTGATGGGACTCGGTGTGATGGGACTCGGTGTGATGGGGCTCGGTGTGATGGGACCTATGTGATGTGATACATCAGGTGCTGATTTGTCAGGAAAATCAATTACTAGTAGCAAATGATCATAGAATTGGGTCCTTGAGTGAGCAGTGTTCAACCTCGCCAGGACTGCACAACGAGCGATAAAGACCTGGTGACAGAAAATGCAACTGTTCTGATGTTGAATGTTGAAATGAGAATCAGCATCACAGCACAGGACACTACTATAAGTGCTCAGTCTCCCATCTTCAGCAGAAAGCCAAGAGTTCCAATTCCTATGATACCAGTAACTGTCAGATTGTAAATCCGTCTCATCCTTCCCCTGAGTGTCGAGTGCCAGCCAGATCCCCTGGTAACCCCCCACAGTGCTACTCTCCTCAGACTGTAATGATCTGTCTGTGCCTCCGCACTATCTCGCTCCTAAAGGACCCTCACAATTTCTAACTTGTCATACATCAGTTCACCACTAAGTGGCGCAGAGCCAGCCAGTCCATTCATTTGCTCATTTCCCAACACACCAGCATGACCTGGAGAAAATATCTGTAATGAATCAAAACGTATACTTGAAGTTACGCTTTCAACTATCTTGAAATGATTCTGATTCAACTTGGAATGAGTCGATGTTTGACTTGGAATGAATCGTGGTCTACTTGAAATGAACCTTGGTTCGGCTTGGAAAGAACCTTGGTTTACACCGGCTTCAACGTCTAGGGTTGACAATACAAACGCCACTCAGCTTCATTGTACATTCTGTCAGTTTATTCTGGTCCATTTATTTCACATTTATTTCACTCGCGACATATTCGAACACTAACCAATCACAACATAAAAACTACATCTTCAATTACTACAACCGTCTTCACTGACTTCTGATGATCGACTGACCACGAGGCTAGCTCGGGCTTCGCCTCGCTTACTCTACCGGCCACAAGTATCTCGTGCCGTCACTTGTAGCACGGACTTCCTGCTTGCCACAATGTACTCGTGGAGACCATGCAAAGCAGGGTCATCACAATATCCAAAAGGTGCTAACCACCCGGGTCCTCTGAAGTGATGCTTGCCACTCTGGAGGAAGGATGCCTGTTTTCTCAACATGCTCTGCAAGTCAGTTACAATCACGGTGTGTGTGTACAGCTGATTCTGAAGCTAGCGGAAGGCAGCAGAGACTGCCTCCACCTCCGTTCTCAAACTAGATATGATCACTGTTCGGGTGAAAATCAAATGGGTACAAATCCCAAAAAACCCATTCAGCCGAAAGGTTATATTAGGTCTCCCGACTACAGTCGGGGTGGGGCTTTAGAATAACAACAAATGTGCATCCTATATTTGGGTGGGGCTTTAGAATAACAACAAATGTGCATCCTATATTTGGGTGGGGCTTTAGAATAACAACAAATGTGCATCCTATATATGGGTGGGGCTTTAGAATAACAACAAATGTGCATCCTATATATGTGTGGGGCTTTAGAATAACAACAAATGTACATCCTATATTTGGGTG
This sequence comes from Candidula unifasciata, assembly GCA_905116865.2. Classification (NCBI taxonomy): domain Eukaryota; kingdom Metazoa; phylum Mollusca; class Gastropoda; order Stylommatophora; family Geomitridae; genus Candidula; species Candidula unifasciata. The sequence continues at coordinate 89,705 of CAJHNH020000964.1, read as the reverse complement.
GGGCTTTAGAATAACAACAAATGTACATCCTATATATGGGTGGGGCTTTAGAATAACAACAAATGTACATCCTATATATGTGTGGGGCTTTAGAATAACAACAAATGTACATCCTATATTTGGGTGGGGCTTTAGAATAACAACAAATGTGCATCCTATATTTGGGTGGGGTTGTAGAGTACTTGACCTTTGTTTAGTAAACTGACTACAATGAATGTGGTGTTATTTCTGTGGAAATAAATGTAACCTGTATTGTATTTATGTCACATCATTTCTGTGAGAAATAAACTGGTATCATTTGGCTGTTTCAGTGGATCAGTTCCTTGACTTCTGTTATTTATTTAAAAAAAGATAACACAATAATGCTTACTTCTTAATACTTGACATTGCAAAGTAAAGTTAAGATCCCTTAGATGCATTGTGCAATTGGGAAGAGCGCCCATATTTTTTCAGACCAATCAGCACTAGGTGGGTAATGTGGTTAAAATCACACCGGCCGTCTTTACTTCCCCAGGACATACATCCTGGCACCCATTTTAGGCTTGGTCGACCTGCAACGCCCCCTACCACGATAAAAATCTACGCAACCAGCAGTGGGTTTTTGATCGCGGTATGTTGGAATTACTAGTCGGAATCGCATCGCCTAAGCCACGGGCGCTGGTAGATTCCAGATATGCAAGGTGTTTACAACTTAAGATGATTGTATCCCTTTCCGTGCAGCAAACACTGAGAGTTAACTGACATTGTCCTTTGGGATGGCTCTGAATTGTTCACAGTAGTCGCAGACAGAAGACAGCTGAAGAAGATTACTGAAGCTGAATTTATAAGTACAACACTAACGGATGAAGTAGATAACTGAATTTATATACAACACAATACTGAAGCCGGTTGTCGAATTAACATATATACAACATACTTTTGGTGATTGGTATAGGATGATTTGATTTTTTCTTTCCTCCCACCACCATTTGTCTCTCTCTTTCTCTCTGACATGCACACACACACACACATATTTATATATATGTATATATAAAATGACACATATAACACAGCAGTGGTGGCTGAAATTGTGAGCATCACAAAGACAAACACAGTATTAGAGTAAATGGCTAGATTCATGTGTACAGAAAACTTGGTCGTGCCTCAAGTAGAGTTTAGTGTAACATTTGACCTTCACACACGGGTGGTAGCTAAAGCAGATACTTGATTAACAGCATGACATTGCGTTGGCTTAAACTAAATGTTGGATTCTCATGTACAGTGCAACACTTGTGATTGAACTTAGTTGTTGGATTTATATAGACTATCAGACAATTAGATAATGATACTGATTTCTTCTTCTTTTGCAGTCACTTTTAAAGAAATTGTTGGCACGTTGTGTTGTGGTTTACAGCTAGGCTGTGATATCTGTGCCTTTCAGCCCAAAAATTCTGATTTCAGCAAACTTCTAGATAGTTACACTTTATGACTTGTTTGTTAGAAGACAGTAAGTCTGATGTTTTCTCTCAGTCTGGAGGCCTAGAACCAACACAGTGAAGGCTGGCTCAGAACCAACATAGTGAAGGCTGGCACAGAACCAACACAGTGAAGGCTGGCACAGAACCAACATAGTGAAGGCTGGCACAGAACCAACATAGTGAAGGCTGGCACAGAACCAACACAGTGAAGTCTGGCACAGAACCAACACAGTGAAGGCTGGCACAGAACCAGCACAGTGAAGGCTGGCTCAGAACCAACATAGTGAAGGCTGGCACAGAACCAGCACAGTGAAGTCTGGCACAGAACCAGCACAGTGAAGGCTGGCTCAGAACCAACATAGTGAAGGCTGGCACAGAACCAACATAGTGAAGGCTGGCACAGAACCAACATAGTGAAGGCTGGCACAGAACCAACATAGTGAAGGCTGGCCAAGAACCAACACAGTTAAGGCTGGCACAGAACCAACACAGTGAAGGCTGGCACAGAACCAACATAGTGAAGGCTGGCACAGAACCAACATAGTGAAGGCTGGCACAGAACCAACATAGTGAAGGCTGGCACAGAACCAACATAGTGAAGGCTGGCACAGAACCAACATAGTGAAGGCTGGCACAGAACCAACATAGTGAAGGCTGGCACAGAACCAACACAGTGAAGTCTGGCACAGAACCAACACAGTGAAGGCTGGCTCAGAACCAACAGAGTGAAGGCTGGCCAAGAACCAACATAGTGAAGGCTGGCACAGAACCAACATAGTGAAGTCTGGCACAGAACCAACATAGTGAAGGCTGGCACAGAACCAACATAGTGAAGGCTGGCACAGAACCAACATAGTGAAGGCTGGCACAGAACCAACATAGTGAAGGCTGGCACAGAACCAACACAGTGAAGTCTGGCACAGAACCAACACAGTGAAGGCTGGCTCAGAACCAACATAGTGAAGGCTGGCACAGAACCAACACAGTGAAGTCTGGCACAGAACCAACACAGTGAAGTCTGGCACAGAACCAACACAGTGAAGTCTGGCACAGAACCAACACAGTGAAGGCTGGCACAGAGCCAACAGAGTGAAGGCTGGCCAAGAACCAACATAGTGAAGGCTGGCACAGAACCAACACAGTGAAGGCTGGCACAGAACCAACATAGTGAAGTCTGGCACAGAACCAACATAGTGAAGGCTGGCACAGAACCAACATAGTGAAGGCTGGCACAGAACCAACATAGTGAAGGCTGGCACAGAACCAACATAGTGAAGGCTGGCACAGAACCAACATAGTGAAGGCTGGCACAGAACCAACATAGTGAAGGCTGGCACAGAACCAACATAGTGAAGGCTGGCACAGAACCAACATAGTGAAGGCTGGCACAGAACCAACACAGTGAAGTCTGGCACAGAACCAACACAGTGAAGGCTGGCTCAGAACCAACATAGTGAAGGCTGGCACAGAACCAACACAGTGAAGTCTGGCACAGAACCAACACAGTGAAGTCTGGCACAGAACCAACACAGTGAAGTCTGGCACAGAACCAACACAGTGAAGGCTGGCACAGAGCCAACAGAGTGAAGGCTGGCCAAGAACCAACATAGTGAAGGCTGGCACAGAACCAACACAGTGAAGGCTGGCACAGAACCAACATAGTGAAGTCTGGCACAGAACCAACACAGTGAAGTCTGGCACAGAACCAACACAGTGAAGTCTGGCACAGAACCAACACAGTGAAGTCTGGCACAGAACCAACATAGTGAAGGCTGGCACAGAGCCAACAGAGTGAAGGCTGGCCAAGAACCAACATAGTGAAGGCTGGCACAGAACCAACATAGTGAAGTCTGGCACAGAACCAACACAGTGAAGTCTGGCACAGAACCAACACAGTGAAGGCTGGCACAGAGCCAACACAGTGAAGGCTGGCACAGAACCAACATAGTGAAGGCTGGCCAAGAACCAACATAGTGAAGGCTGGCACAGAACCAACACAGTGAAGGCTGGCACAGAACCAACATAGTGAAGTCTGGCACAGAACCAACACAGTGAAGTCTGGCACAGAACCAACACAGTGAAGTCTGGCACAGAACCAACACAGTGAAGGCTGGCACAGAGCCAACAGAGTGAAGTCTGGCCTAAAACTAACACAGTGAAGGCTGGTCTAGAACTAACACAGAGAAGTCTGGCACAGAACCATCACAGTGAAGGCTGGTCTAGAACTAATACAGTGAAGGCTGGCCTAGAACTAACACAGTGAAGGCTGGCCTAGAACTAACACAGTGAAGTCTGGCCTAGAACCAACACAGTGAAGTCTGGCCTAGAACCAAGACAGTGAAGGTTGGCCTAGAACCAACAACAAAGTGAAGTCTGGCCTAGAACTAACAACACAGTGAAGGCTGGCCTAGAACTAACAACACAGTGAAGGCTGGCCTAGAACTAATACAGTGAAGGCTGGCCTAAAACTAACAACACAGTGAATGCTGGCCTAGAACCAACAACACAGTGAAGTCTGGCCTAGAACTAATACAGTGAAGGCTGGCCTAGAACTAACAACACAGTGAAGGCTGGCCTAGAACCAACACAGTGAAGTCTGGCCTAGAACTAACACAGTGAAGGCTGGCCTAGAACCAACACAGTGAAGTCTGGCCTAGAACCAACAACACAGTGAAGGCTGGCCTAGAACCAACAACACAGTGAAGGCTGGCATAGAACCAACAACACAGTGAAGGCTGGCCTAGAACCAACAACACAGTGAAGGCTGGCCTAGAACTAACAACATAGTGAAGGCTGGCCTAGAACCAACAACACAGTGAAGTCTGGCCTAGAACCAACACAGTGAAGGCTGGCCTAGAACCAACACAGTGAAGTCTGGTCTAGAACCAACACAGTGAAGGCTGGTTTGATTGTGGCCAAGACAAAAACTCTAGGCTAGGACATCTAATGTTTGGTTATAACGATAAACTCACCGCTAAAGTCAAAGAATTCACACACCAAGATCAGTGTCTGAATGTGTTTTAGTTTATGTTCTTTATTTCACGGATGGCCTGTTTGTCTTTGCCAGTTTATTATGGCTATATTAAAATTAGTCTCACTGTTTAATTGTTTGGCTGTGTATACAACTCATACCTGGCAGTTTAAATAGATAACCAGATTTGCACGTGAGACAAAGCATTTAGAGTTGGTGGTTGAGGTAGACGGTTGGATTCACAGTAGAAAGATAACAACACAGTGCAGTTGTTTAGAAGCTCTGACAAAACTGTAGATACGCATTGTTATTAACATCAAAGGATTCAACAAGATATGTTTAAGTGTCTTTAAACGATACTCACAGATGTCAATTATTATTTGTTATCGCATTGTGAAAGGTTATAGTGTAGCTAAAATATTAACCACACAAGCCAGTTTTTTTTTCTTCTTGGGGTGTAGCAGTACCTTGTAGTCTTATTTAGTTTTACCTATTCTACCCCATGTGCACAGAACTACCTTGCAGTCTTATTTAGTTTTACCTATTCTACCCCATGTGCACAGAACTACCTTGTAATCTTATTTAGTTTTACCTATTCTACCCCATGTGCACAGAACTACCGTGCAGTCTTATTTAGTTTTACCTATTCTACCCCATGTGCACAGAACTACCTTGTAGTCTTATTTAGTTTTACCTATTCTACCCCATGTGCACAGAACTACCTTGTAATCTTATTTAGTTTTACCTATTCTACCCCCAGGTGCACAGAACTACCTTGTAGTCTTATTTAGTTTTACCTATTCTACCCCGATGTGCACAAAACTACCTTGTAGTCTTATTTAGTTTTACCTATTCTACCCCGAGGTGCACAGAACTACCTTGTAGTCTTATTTAGTTTTACCTATTCTACCCCCAGGTGCACAGAACTACCGTGCAGTCTTATTTAGTTTTACCTCTTCTACCCCATGTGCACAGAACTACCTTGTAGTCTTATTTAGTTTTACCTATTCTACCCCGAGGTGCACAGAACTACCTTGTAGTCTTATTTAGTTTTACCTATTCTACCCCGAGGTGCACAGAACTACCGTGCAGTCTTATTTAGTTTTACCTATTCTACCCCCAGGTGCACAGAACTACCTTGTAGTCTTATTTAGTTTTACCTATTCTACCCCCAGGTGCACAGAACTACCTTGCAGTCTTATTTAGTTGTGCCTTCGATGCCCCACTCCCCCAGCCCAAAGATGCATAGAGCTACCTGGCAGTTTTTTTATGTCTGTCCTCTTCTATCCTGTAGTGTAACAGTATCTAACAGTCTTGTTCTGACTGTCCTCTTTTATCCTGTAGTGTAACAGGATCTAACAGTCTTGTTCTGTCTGTCCTCTTCTATCCTGTAGTGTAACAGTATCTAACAGTCTTGTTCTGACTGTCCTCTTCTATCCTGTAGTGTAACAGTATCTAACTGTCTTGTTCTGACTGTCTTCTTCTATCCTGTAGTGTAACAGTATCTAACAGTCTTGTTCTGACTGTCCTCTTCTATCCTGTAGTGTAACAGTATCTAACAGTCTTGTTCTGTCTGTCTTCTTCTATCCTGTAGTGTAACAGTATCTAACAGTCTTGTTCTGTCTGTCCTCTTCTATCCTGTAGTGTAACAGTATCTAACAGTCTTGTTCTGTCTGTCCTCTTCTATCCTGTAGTGTAACAGTATCTAACAGTCTTGTTCTGTCTGTCCTCTTCTATCCTGTAGTGTAACAGGATCTAACAGTCTTGTTCTGTCTGTCCTCTTCTATCCTGTAGTGTAACAGGATCTAACAGTCTTGTTCTGACTGTCCTCTTCTATCCTGTAGTGTAACAGTATCTAACAGTCTTGTTCTGACTGTCCTCTTCTATCCTGTAGTGTAACAGTATCTAACAGTCTTGTTCTGTCTGTCTTCTTCTATCCTGTAGTGTAACAGTATCTAACAGTCTTGTTCTGTCTGTCCTCTTCTATCCTGTAGTGTAACAGTATCTAACAGTCTTGTTCTGTCTGTCCTCTTCTATCCTGTAGTGTAACAGTATCTAACAGTCTTGTTCTGTCTGTCCTCTTCTATCCTGTAGTGTAACAGTATCTAACTGTCTTGTTCTGACTGTCTTCTTCTATCCTGTAGTGTAACAGTATCTAACAGTCTTGTTCTGACTGTCCTCTTCTATCCTGTAGTGTAACAGTATCTAACTGTCTTGTTCTGACTGTCCTCTTCTATCCTGTAGTGTAACAGTATCTAACAGTCTTGTTCTGACTGTCCTCTTCTATCCTGTAGTGTAACAGTATCTAAAAGTCTTGTTCTGTCTGTCCTCTTCTATCCTGTAGTGTAACAGTATCTAACAGTCTTGTTCTGACTGTCCTCTTCTATCCTGTAGTGTAACAGTATCTAACAGTCTTGTTCTGACTGTCCTCTTCTATCCTGTAGTGTAACAGTATCTAACTGTCTTGTTCTGACTGTACTCTTCTATCCTGTAGTGTAACAGTATCTAACAGTCTTGTTCTGACTGTACTCTTCTATCCTGTAGTGTAACATTAACTAACAGTCTTGTTCTGACTGTACTCTTCTATCCTGTAGTGTAACAGTATCTAACTGTCTTGTTCTGTCTGTCCTTTTCTATCCTGTAGTGTAACAGTATCTAACAGTCTTGTTCTGACTGTCCTCTTCTATCCTGTAGTGTAACAGTATCTAACAGTCTTGTTCTGACTGTACTCTTCTATCCTGTAGTGTAACAGTATCTAACAGTCTTGTTCTGACTGTACTCTTCTATCCTGTAGTGTAACATTAACTAACAGTCTTGTTCTGACTGTACTCTTCTATCCTGTAGTGTAACATTAACTAACAGTCTTGTTCTGACTGTACTCTTCTATCCTGTAGTGTAACAGTATCTAACAGTCTTGTTCTGTCTGTCCTTTTCTATCCTGTAGTGTAACAGTATCTAACTGTCTTGTTCTGACTGTCCTCTTCTATCCTGTAGTGTAACAGTATCTAACAGTCTTGTTCTGACTGTACTCTTCTATCCTGTAGTGTAACATTATCTAACTGTCTTGTTCTGTCTGTCCTCTTCTATCCTGTAGTGTAACATTGTCTAACAGTCTTGTTCTGACTGTCCTCTGTTACTGAGACATTTAGAGCTAGCTTGCAGTCCTGTTTGGTCTGTCCTCTTCTATCCTGTAGTGTAACATTGTCTAACAGTCTTGTTCTGACTGTCCTCTTTTACTCAGACATTTAGAGCTAGCTTGCAGTCCTGTTTGGTCTGTCCTCTTCTATCCTGTAGTGTAACATTGTCTAACAGTCTTGTTCTGACTGTCCTCTTTTACTCAGACATTTAGAGCTAGCTTGCAGTCCTGTTTGGTCTGTCCTCTTCTATCCTGTTGTGTAACATTGTCTAACAGTCTTGTTCTGACTGTCCTCTTTTACTCAGACATTTAGAGCTAGCTTGCAGTCCTGTTTGGTCTGTCCTCTTCTATTCTGGGACTGAGGGTAACCTTGCACATCTTGTGGGTCATCATAGTGATATGTGGATGGAAAACATGGGTCTTGTCAACCCTGTCGTCACTTCTGGGTGAAACTGATGTAGTGATGACGGGTTGTCGCAGTGTTCTTTGGCTAGAAAATATGAGGCTTAGCAGTTTTTTTCTCACCTCGGGGTGCCCAATGGTATACAGGATCGGGTTGAACACGGTAGAAACTTTGGCCAGGATGTTTGGAATCACCGCTATCATGGGAGTGAGTGAGTTTTCTGGTCCGAAGAGACCCACAAATGAAATGATCACATACGGTGCCCAGGCAGCGCAGAAGATACCGATGATCACCATGGCTGTGAAGGCAGTTCTCATTTCCGACTGTGTGTCTGAACCCAGCTGTCGCATGGCACCGTGACTGTAGTCTCTCAGCAGAAACTTGAGTTCTTGCCTCACGTGTTTCACTCTCAGGTATATTCGCCAGTAGCAGTACGTGATCATGGTCACGGGAACCAAGAAGTTGCACGTGACCAGGCAGAGGAAGAACCACCGCTGGGGGACGCTCCTGTCCACGTAATTAAACGTGCAGGAGGTGCCCATGCCCTCCAGTCGGTACAAGCCGAGTCCCGCTAGGGGCAGCACTGACCACGTGATGCTCAGTGTCCAGATGGCAGCGATGATAAAACCTGGAGAGCAGAAACAACAGGTCTGATTAAATATTTCAGCCTATAATCTCACGTTTGTTTACTGATTACTGATTTAAGAATCGACATCATAGCACACCAGGCATACCAACGGGTGCTTCGTCTCCCATAGCAAATATCTTAAGGTGTGGATGCTAACTATTCCCGTAGCACATTGATTACACACACGTAGTTCTCTTCCTCTCATCCGTCCCTCCTTGCCGGATCCACACTAAATGTCTCGCTCACACATTTCTACACATGTTTTTTCATCTGATATCGTGTCTTCTGTCAGCATTGTTTCATATATGGTCTTCAGAATATCTCTCTTGTCCAATACTAGTGTTCCTGTAACTTTCGCTCTTTCATTGCCTCGCACTCCTGCATATCCTGGACAGTATATCCACGTGATATCTAGCACTGTTGGCGTGCTGATGCACGGTGACATCTTATGCCACATAGGTCCTTTTGAACCTCCCGCAGTTTTGACTGAGTATCTGTCACAATAATTCCGCTGGTAACTCCCCCCCCCCCCCCCCCACCGCGCTATCCAACTCAGAGCTGCAGTGATTACCTCTATTTCCATCCTCATGCTTGTAGTTATAAATGAAAAAAAGCTCTAGTGTGTTCTGCCACAATCTTTCCTTTTATTCTAGCTGAAAATCCTCAGCCAGATCTTACACCCTGATGAACAGAACCATCAGTGTACACTATTGCATCATCTATCATTTGGGATACCACTAATTCTGCCATTTTCTTTCAACATTGTATAATCCGACACACGCACAAGTGTGTAATTTCACATACGTATACAGTGGTATGTACATTTCAACATTTTACAATCCTACATACACACAACAGTGCCCACACACATTTAACACTACAATTACATGATTTCACATAGGTTAAACACTTTATAACGGAACATACAATCAACAGCTCAGTTTTGTGTAAATTCAACGGCAAATATTGTAACATAAATTCAGCAATCAGCGCCATTGTTACAAATAGATCTTGAACCTTTTCAAGTATATTAAATCATCTGTAGACATCCTTCCAATATCAAGTGTTTCAAGTTCTGCAACCTTGCTTGTGTACAATTTGCAGCACACTCTTGAAAATGCAGATCCCAGTGAGAGTGCCGTGGGCGATAGTGCGTGTCTCACACATAAGAATAGCAGCCAGATAAGGCTCACCATCACTGCCATCACTCTCATTGGAGGCCTTCAGCCAACTTATAATATTCAGGCGATTAAGGGGAGGGGGTGCCCAATCCTTGTTTTAGTATTAGGCATTTGGTTAACCAGATATCTTCACTTAAGACAGCATACCCCACAGCCATTCAGTCTATAAGCACGTGGTCCCACCATAGGTTAGATTTTTTTAAATGTCTCGTCTTAAGACTTTTCCATTTTGTCCCAGGTCCACGTTGACCTTATTACCATGGCCACTTCTTGGAGGTTGTGCCTTTTTGGTTGCGCACAATGGTCTTGACTGTAGACTTGTGTGCCAGGTCAAGTAATTTACCAGTAGAGCCCATTTCACCTCGTGGCTACACATACTAAACGGCCTAGATCCAGAGACCACAAATAGAGAAGAGCTGGTGTTTCCCACTCCCCAAGAGACTTAGCATCTACAGCCGTGGATTTTCATGACCCCTGGCACTCCATATGATTCATCAGTTTATACAATCAACATTCGAGCAACCTTTACCAATTAAAACTCAGAAAGGTTCCCGCGATAGAGTATAATACGACATCAAAATACACGTTAGAGAAATAGTGTTAAAAAGTGGAAGCTTGAATCTGAACAAAAATTTACAGAGAATAAAACACACGAAACTACTACCACAGGTCCAGCAATATATGATAATCAAAATAATTACTGTAAATTTACCAGTGGTAGATTTGGCCAGCCTGTGCATCCTGCAGTGTCTGTGAACGACCACGATATAGCGGTCGACGGAAATTGCAACCAAAGTGTTGATTGTGACTAGACTACAAATGGACGAAGTGAAGCCATAAATCTGGCAGCCTGTAAGAGAAAATAATATATGATTCAGTAAAATAACCTATTTTTATCCTCATCTTATTCTCTCCCCCATCTTCTTCATTGTCTTTTTTCTGTCTCCAATTACCATAACTGTGGCCCAGAGAGTTGCCATGTTGGATGTTTCCTATACTATGTTAACTATTTCATCGTCGTAACCTATGGATTATTAGCATTAAAGGCATCAGACCGTCTTGTCTCATGGTCCCTCTTGTGTACATCCGTTTAGCTTTTTCTCACCAACCATCTTCTCTAGAACCAGATCCCCACTTGTCATGACTACCAAGTGCAGTGTACTACTCATCATCATCAGGTGCCTTGCCGACTGGCGTGGGCGGTCATGCCTCTCCATAATCTGCGATCTCCTGCAGCATGTATCAGTTCGTGTGCCGACACTCCTCCATGCCATGCAACAAGACTGTCAAGCAACTTCTCCCGTTGTCTACCTCTATCCCTCCTTCCACAGATCTTTTCAGTGGTCACAACATGTTCTATTTCCCCTCTTCTCATAACGTGGACGAAAAATGATGACTGTCTCCTTCTGATGTCTGTGATAAGTTGTCTTCAGGCTCTCGCCTCTTTCAAAACCTCTTGGTTGCTCTTTTTGCCTGTCCAAGGTATTCTAGCATTCTTCTGTAAAACCCCATCTCTGAGGCCTCAAGAAATTTTTAGGCCTGCCTACCGATTGTCCAGGATTCACAGCCATATGTTAAAACTGGATGTATGTAGCAAGCAAGAATTCTTTTTCTAACTCTCAATGACAAGAATATATTGCACAAGATGTTTTTCATTTTATAAAATGCAGTTTTTGCCTGTCCAATTCTGTTTCTTATTTCAGTTATGCATCTTCCATCTGATGTTATCCATGTGCCCAGATACTTTAATTTCTGTACTTGTCTTAAAATAACACCATTGACTTTTATTACACATTTAGGAATAATTTGTTTCTTTGATACCACCATTACTTCTGTCTTCCCATTATTCAAACTGAGGCCCATTCTTCCACTTTCTAACACCACAATGTCTATCATTTCCTGTAATTTTTTCTGACTAGTTGCTATGTCAGGGTTCGCCCTGTTATGGGAAAGTTCAGGATGATGATGATGAATCTCGTCATCGTATCCTGCGACCCTTAGTGAAACTCGGTACGTGTATACACACGTAAAAATTAAAGATTTCATTATATATTCACTGTATATTGAAAACAAATCAGGTGACAGTACATATCCTTGTCGTACGCCCCTCTTTATGCTTTGAAATGTACCTAAACAGTTGTTAATTCTTATAGCTGCTGTTTGCTGCCAATACATATTCTTTATTATTCGTAGATCTTTCCCATCAATGTTTAATTTTTCTAACAGTTTGATAACTTCTTCATGCTTCACACAGTCAAATGCTTTTGTATAGTCTATGAAGCACAAGTACAAATCAGTCTTTACTTCTATAGCTCTTTCTGACAATGTCCTTAAAATATATATGGCATTGTTTGTACCTTTTCTTTCTACAAATCCACATTGTTCATCGCTGATTTCTGGTTTAATTTTGTTTCTTATAGTGTACTACTATATTTAAAAAAAAAAAGCTAATTGAAATGCCACAGCTTTCAAATAAACTTGACAAAATCCCAAATCATTGTATTTCTTTCTTCTTCCTCCTACTTCTCTTCTTCTTCTTCTTCTTCTTCTTCTTCTTCTTCTTCTTCTTCTTCTCTATTCTTCTTCGTATTTCTTTCTTCTTCCTCCTACTTCTCTTCTTCTTCTTCTTCTTCTTCTTCTTCTTCTTCTTCTTCTTCTTCTTCTTCTTCTTCTTCTTCTTCTTCTTCTTCTTCTTCTTCTTCTTCTTCTTCTTCTTCTTCTTCTGCTTCTTCTTCTTCTTCTTCTTCTTCTTCTTCTTCTTCTTCTTCTTCTTCTTCTTCTGTTCTTCTGCTTCTTCTTCTTCTTCTTCTTCTTCTTCTTCTTCTTCTGCTTCTTCTTCTTCTTCTTCTCTTCTTCTTCTTCTTCTTCTTTCTTCTTCTTCTTCTTCTTCTTCTTCTTCTTCTTCTTCTTCTTCTTCTTCTTCTTCTTCTTCTTCTTCTTCTCTTCTTCTCTTCTTCTTCTTTCTGCTTCTTCTTCTTCTTCTTCTTCTTCTTCTTCTTCTTCTTCTTCTTCTTCTTCTTCTTCTTCTTCTTCTTCTTCTTCTTCTTCTTCTTCTTCTTCTTCTTCTTCTTCTTCTTCTTCCTCCACCTAATTCTCCCCTCTTCTTCTTCTTCTTCTTCTTCTTCTTCTTCTTCTTCTTCTTCTTCTTCTTCTTCTTCTTCTTCTTCTTCTTCTTCTTCTTCTTCTTCTTCTTCTTCTTCTTCTTCTTCTTCTTCTTCTTCTTCTTCTTCTTCTTCTTCTTCTTCTTCCTCCTCCTCCTCCTCCAGTTATAAAGATCGACGCACTGTTGCGTGGAGGTTAAGAACTTCCAAGTGTTCTTTTTAATGCCCTGTAAAATGTCTTTAAGGCTGTTCTTGATGCGTTAAAAAAAAAAAACAGGTCATCAACGTATTAGGAAGATAATGTATAGAATTGTGTAACGGCATGGCGGAATGTGTGGTACGACCAAGTAACGTATGCAAATGCAGGATTGCATGACTTTACATCGATGGTTTTGTACATCGGGGTGACAAATCGGACACGGGGTTTCTCCGATAGAGTGAACGAAGAGGTCATGGCACAACAACGTGGTGTTGTATTGTTAGATCTAGTTTCCAGCATGTGCATGGAGCTGGATGCAATCCACTGCAGCTTTGTTGTGGGCAGCTGACAATAGTTTGACCAGCGGAGTCGCCGTGTCTGATTGTCAGTTGATGATGCTGAAAGTTCATCATGGGCATGAATGTATACCTAGCTAATACCAGCAAGTTAACATTATCAGAACTCACAAGGATATACTGTCCAGAATATACAGGAGTCCGAGGGAAGTAGAGAGGTGCTATACTAGCTGGGGAGTGAACACAGCGACCGGAACATACATACTGACCAAGGCAGACATTCGGAGGACTATATCTGAACGATTTTACATGAATTAACGTAGATGAAGTTCTGAGAATTTGTAATTAAATGCAGATCGGACACAGAACGAAGAGACCGGCGTGTGTACAACTAATGTACTGGGGCAACACCAGTCAATATCTAAAGACATTTGCTGGACACAGAACATCTATCGGCGTTCCCATTATTCTGTCGATTATTAAACCAATAAACTGTGAGTTGTCTGAGGCTTTTGTCAACATACAACTACATTGATTGCCATACTTTGTTCATGTTGCCATTGCTTTCAGATACGGCGAAAGACGACATTTATTGCTTGCCGTACTGTGTATACAGTCGCCACTATTTTTCGGGGGGAAAAAAAAAGGGGGGGGGGGGGGGGTCCACATGTCAAATTTAAAATGACCAACCTGGTCGTAGGCCAAAAAGAAAGAAAGTCAGAAATCCGTTAAAAAGATAACACCCACATTTTCAGGTAACAGGATATTGTTTATAGGATAATCAAAGATGATAATCTCTCGCCACGCTTCTGCGAAGACACACTCATCCACTGCAGCACTTCCATATATTCATAAATGTGTCTGTTCGAGCTAGTTATTTACAGAAAACACATTCTGCTATTTTGTGAGTTCAAGGTCCAGATTCTATAGTTATTTTACACCAGTCTCGCGGGCCACCCCTGCTACAGTGTCTAAGTATCTCTGTCTATATCAAAATCCATTGTGCCAGTGTTTCTTCTGTGCTAAATATTTCTCTCGTGTGCAGAAATACACGTTTGTGCTTGCTATTTCTATCGGTAATAGAAATTTCTACACGTTTCGATGCTTGCTTTGTATATTTCTGTTTCTGTCAGTATTTCTGTTCTGAAGAAGAAGGTTAAAGAGTTTTCCTTTCTCCTCTTTCCCTGCTCTCTCTCTCTCTCCTCTCTCCCTGCTCTCTCTCTCTCTCTCTCTCTCTCTCTCTCTCTCTCTCTCTCTCTCTCTCTCTCCTTCTTCAGACTATTCGACCCCGAACATCCGAACATAAGCCAGTATCAAATCTGCGGACTCGTTGAACCCCTGTTGTTGAGCCCTGTGGCGGCGAGAAGCAGACGCTACTCACCGACATATCCTAGCCTCCAACAACTGGTCAGACTGGACACGGCGAAGACTGGCAGGTTCAGCAAGGACATGAGGAGGTCGGCCACTGTCAGGTTGATGATCAGCAAATTGGAGGATGTGCGCAGAGAAGAGTGCCTGAAAGAAGATGTTCAACAAACAAGAGTCTGAGAAATGTGTCCCTGCAAACTGTATGTGTGGTTATTGAAGACATTCGTGAAGTTTTATTGCCCGTGTTTTGTTTTCATATTTTAAATTAATCATTAAAAACTCATCACCGTCGTCATCATCGTCTTCATCATCCTCATCATCATCGCCATAAACATCCTCATCATGATCATCGTCATCATGATCATCGTCATCATCATCATCGTCATCATCTTTGTCATCATCATCATCATCATCATCATCATCGTCATCATCTTTGTCATCATCATCATCGTCATCATCATCGTCATCATCATCATCTTTGTCATCATCTTTGTCATCATCATCGTCATCATCATCATCGTCATCATCGTCATCATCATCATCGTCATCCTCATCTTTGTTATCATCGTCAGCATCATCATCATCATCATCATCGACGTCATCATCTTCATCATCATCGTCATCATCATTGTCATCATGATTGTCGACACCATCATCATCGTCGTTGTCGTCGTCATTGTTATCATTGTCACCATCATCATCGTCAATCATCATCGTCATCATCATAATCTTGATCATCATCGTAATCATCATCATCATCGTCATCATCATCATCATCATCGTTGTCATCATCGTCTTCGTCATCATTATCGCCATAATCATCACCATATTCATCCTCTTAATCATTGTCTTCATTAATTTCCTTCTTCGTCACCCCCTTTCCATCTTCTTTAAAATGCATTCCTTCATTGATTCCTTGATTCTTTTATTTATTCATTCATTCGTTCATTTATCCATGTATGCATTCATCAGTTTACACATACACAAACACACACACACAGGAAATGATTCATGCATACACACATGTGTACTTATGAAGACTTGAACCCGCATCCCCTAGGACAGTTCTGAGATTGCTCTTATCGAGCGCTAAAATATAAACCTAATTTAGCAGCCAATATCCCAGGCAGGAGACAGGATTATGGAAAGGAAATTGCAACTTAATGTGATAACTCGGGCTCTCCACTCACATAACTACCCCCGCCCCCTCATCAGTGATCTCATTATGTGATGCGGACATCTGCTGTTGTGGTGGCCGCGCTCTCCCACATAGACATGTGGTGACGCTGGGAGACTACGGAATGCAGTCACGCCTGTGTTTGTATGATGATGCGCAAGAAATATCCCAGCAGTCACGCATGTGTTTGTATGATGATGCCCAAGAAATATCCCAACAGTCACGCCTGTGTTTGTATGATGATGCGCAAGAAATATCCCAGCAGTCAGGCCTGTGTTTGTATGATGATGCGCAAGAAATATCCCAGCAGTCAGGCCTGTGTTTGTATGATGATGCGCAAGAAATATCCCAGCAGTCAGGCCTGTGTTTGTATGATGATGCGCAAGAAATATCCCAGTAGTCACGCCTGTGTTTGTATGATGATGCGCAAGAAATATCCCAGCAGTCACGCCTGTGTTTGTATGATGATGCTCAAGAAATATCCCAGCAGTCACGCCTGTGTTTGTATGATGATGCCCAAGAAATATCCCAGCAGTCACGCCTGTGTTTGTATGATGATGCCCAAGAAATATCCCAGCAGTCACGCCTGTGTTTGTATGATGATGCCCAAGAAATATCCCAGCAGTCACGCCTGTGTTTGTATGATGATGCCCAAGAAATATCCCAGCAGTCACGCCTGTGTTTGTATGATGATGCCCAAGAAATATCCCAGCAGTCACGCCTGTGTTTGTATGATGATGCCAAGAAATATCCCAGCAGTCACGCCTGTGTTTGTATGATGATGCGCAAGAAATATCCCAGTAGTCACGCCTGTGTTTGTATGATGATGCCCAAGAAATATCCCAGCAGTCAGGCCTGTGCTTGTATGATGATGCGCAAGAAATATCCCAGTAGTCACGCCTGTGTTTGTATGATGATGCGCAAGAAATATCCCAGTAGTCACGCCTGTGTTTGTATGATGATGCCCAAGAAATATCCCAGCAGTCACGCCTGTGTTTGTATGATGATGCGCAAGAAATATCCCAGCAGTCACGCCTGTGTTTGTATGATGATGCGCAAGAAATATCCCAGCAGTCACGCCTGTGTTTGTATGATGATGCTCAAGAAATATCCCAGTAGTCACGCCTGTGCTTGTATGATGATGCGCAAGAAATATCCCAGCAGTCACGCCTGTGTTTGTATGATGATGCGCAAGAAATATCCCAGCAGTCACGCCTGTGCTTGTATGATGATGCCCAAGAAATATCTCAGTAGTATCTAGATGGTAACTTCTTACTCAGCAGATTGTTGCAGACAGGCTCAAAGTGCTACAAGCGATGTTTTACCTCAGAGTCGCCTAGACAAAGACAACTCCTCGTGAATCCCTGGATATATTTCAGTGCAGCTGGTGAAAAGAGGGAAGTCTAGGATGGCACAAACAAAGGATACAGCTAGAGATATGTGTATGCTTGAAAATATTTGACAATGAGAGGAGTAGGCCAAGGTGTCAGAGAAGGGATCAGATTTGTGTAGTGTTCTAATCACAATGGGCCAGGAGGGCAGGGAGTGGCCACGGGGTATCGTAGAATCAGAAACTGAACAGATTCATGTCAGTTCCCGCCCAATGGTGAGATTATCTACTATGTTGAGCTCTATGTTGAGCTCTATGTTGAGCTCTATGTTGAGCTCTATGTTGAGCTCTATGTTGAGCTCTGTGTTGAGCTCTATGTCGAGCTCTATGTTGAGAAGCAGAACAAGTGCATGGGAGTTTATTACGAAAGCGCGTGTCACTTAGTGTAACAAAGCCTTAGGATATGACGCCGCCAGATCTAGTTTGAGAATCTCAGTAAATGCAGTCAGAGCAGCTTTCCGCTGGCTTGAGAACCAGCTTGTGACACCTTTTGTAATCGTAACAGACTCATAAATCATGTGGAGACGGGTGGAGAATGGCTTGCTTCGCACAGATAGACATGGTTAACTTTAAAGATCCCTGGTAGTTGGTGTCGTTTAGATCTTTGCTCCAGTAAATGTGGGTGTTCTGGGAAACGAACAGGCAGACAGAATGGCGGGTGCTGCACTACTGGGTGGGAAACTGATGCGGGATAAGCTAGACGTGGTCAACGACCTCAGGCTACAAGCGAACAATGCGGAAGTGCGAGTAGACCATTACTGGTTGGAGATAATGGTTCAACGGGGAGTGATTGTGGGATCTGGCTCACTGTCTACACTCAGAAGAGAGACAAGACTGCTAATACTGGAAGATGGCTACTGATACTATCGGAATTGGAGCTCTGCGCTGGCTGCTGAAAATAAAGACTGGAGCACTATAATATTATCCCCCTTGCTGCGACATGGTTTCTTAATTTAACTCAGCCTAACTGTCATGGTGATTTCTACGGTGGCTTGGTGTACTCATTTAACTAACTGCCACTGCGGGCTGACAATCAAACAAAATAAACGATAACAAATAAATGAAGGCAATCCTACCTGGCAAAGGTGTAGAGAACCAGAGAGTTGCCCACTCCAGAGAAGAGAGCCACACAGGCCACGAATATCCCTGTACAGGCATGAATGTAGTAGGGCACCAGGTGACATTTCGCTGACGAGTCCCAAGTGACAGCTGACGTTTGATTGTTTGTGAACGTTGGTCCGTTGTTGTCTGACATTACATCATTACAGACCCCCTGAAGACGTCACAGATATCCTGGTGATATAGCTGGTATCTGTGTGACATTACAAACTGCCCAATGATTTAGCAAACTTTACTTTGAATTACAGACTTGCGTGAAATGTATTGGATTGTCTGCTGTCTGGTGACATTTACTTCAGATGATACAATAAACTGTCTGGGGAACTCACAGGCTTCCTGTTGACACCACAATATTCCAGGGCATAAACAGCCTCCTAACAACAGCGAAGTTTCAGTGTTGAGTGCTGAAACTTAAAAATCGCATTAGTTAGCAAAGTGAAGAGGTAATAGGCAGTTCAGCAACAGTTTAAAGAAAATTGACAACCATTGATTATCCTCAAATATGAGTTACATTAGCTTGGTTACAATCTAAGGCTGGACTAATATTGCGGAAAGGTGGGCAGTCCATTAGGGCTTTGGTTTGCCGACACCGTTTCCTCATATACTGACTGAAAGTGCATGGTTCCTTTCCTTAGCAACTAAACTGAGTGCATGACACGAAACTGTAAATTTTTTTTTTTAAGTTAAAGGCTTTTCGATTCTGCCAAGGCTGTTGTGAACTACGTATTCAGAAAATAGCGAGTGGCCTGTTGTCATAGAACTTGCAGTGTCTTATGCAGCGATGTGTGTGCAACTACTGATTATATTTTGTAACTGTTACGTCCTTCCACAAGAAATTGTAATTCAAGTGGCGGACTGCTGGAGCTAGCTGCTCTGGGAGATGTCTTGTGAATATAATTCTTGTTTGTTTTTCCAGGACAGCAGTTTATTTATTTTCCCCCACATGGAACAGTTGTAGATCTTTTGTGCGGCTTTCGTTGGCGTGTGCCCCTACTCTAACTAACTAACTAACTAACTAACTAACTAACTAACTAACTAACTAACTAACTAACTAACTAACTAACTAACTAACTAACTAACTAACTAACTAACTAACTAACTAACTAACTAACTAACTAACTAACTAACTAACTAACTAACTAACTAACTAACTAACTAACTAACTAACTAACTAACTAACTAATTAACTAACTAACTGACCGACAAACTAGCTAACTAACTAACTGACTAACTAGTTAACTAAGTAACTAACTAATTAACTAACTAACTGACTGACTAACTAGCTAACTAACTAACTGACTAACTAGTTAACTAACTAACTAACTGACTAACTAACTAGTTGACTAACTTACTAACTGACTAAATAACTAGTTAACTAACTAACTAACTAGTTATTAACTAACTAACTAACTACTAACTAACTAACTAACTAACTAACTAACTAACTAACTAACCTAACTAGTTAACTAACTAACTAGCTGACTAACTAACAAGTTAACTAACTAACTAACTAACTAACTAACTAACTAACTAACTAACTAACTAACTAACTAACTAACTAACTAACTAACTAACTAACTAACTAACTAACTAACTAACTGACTGACTAACTAGCTAACTAACTAACTGACTAACTAGTTAACTAACTAACTAACTAACTGACTAACTAACTAGTTGACTAACTTACTAACTGACTAAATAACTAGTTAACTAACTAACTAGTTATTAACTAACTAACTAACTACTAACTAACTAACTAACTAACCTAACTAGTTAACTAACTAACTAGCTGACTAACTAACAAGTTAACTAACTAACTAACAAACTAACTAACTAACTAGCTGACTAACTAACAAGTTAACTAACTAACAAACTGACTAACTAACTAGCTGACTAACTAACTAACTAACTAGCCAGCTAACTAACTAACTAACTAACTAACTAACTAACTAACTAACTAACTAACTAACTAACTAACTAACTAACTAACTAACTAACTAACTAACTAACTAACTAACTAACTAACAAACTAACTAATTAACTAACTGACTAACTAATTAGTTAACTAACTAACTAACTAACTGACTAACTAACTAGCTAGCTAGCTAACTAACTAACTAACTAACTAGCCAGCTAACTAACTAACTAACTTCTTAATTTTGTATGTAACTAGTGTCATTCAGCCACATCTGCCTGGCGTGTTTTTTTCTTACCAACGGCTTTTTCACAATTTTTTTATTGAACCATTTGTTCTTTCTGTTTATTGTGGATACACCAAGATATTCTTCTGCAGTGGTTTGAATTATATTCCTAATATCCATCCAGGTTTGGTCAACATCTTCCTCTGACGGATTTTGTAAAATTTAAATTGTATGTTTTTATTCATCTGCAAATTTCTCTGATATGGATGTTTTTTTTAACAATCTTTCTGTATTGTACTCTGTGTGTGATCTTTGCAACTTGGTTTAGAAGAATTTATTGAGATTGATTTTTAATTTTGCACCAACTAGGTAGTGGTCACTGTGACACTCAGTCCCTCTGTAGCCTCTAACTTGTTGTATGTTTGATGTATTTCTATTATTTATAAAAAATATGGCCCATTTGATGAAATGTTATCTTGCCAGGTTTGTTTATGTGTATCCTTTCTTTGAAATCTGGTGCTGCTTGTCTGTTGTCCTTTCGCTACGGCGAGGTTGATTAATCTCCATCCATTATCGTTTGAAACTGTATGTAGGCTTTCCATGCCTGCTAAATCTTTATAGGTGTACTCTCTTCTATTTTCGCATTGAAATCTCCTAATACACTCAATATATCTCGTTTTTACCTTTATCTGTGATTTTCTCAAGGAGATCATAGAAATTTTCTTTAACATCATCTTCTTTATCTTCAGTGGCTGCATGCACATTAATCATCGTGAAATTGTTCCATTTTCCTTTTATTCGTACCTTACTGATCCTATCACCAGCAGCTTCAAAATGTATAATGCTTTCCTAAAATGTTTTTTGGATGACAAATCCTGTCCCTAGTTGATGTTTGTTTTGAGTGTTTCCTACACACAGTATGATTATTCCATTTTCCTCTATGGTATATTGTCCTAACCATATTACTTCTTGAATCGCTGTTGTATCCATTCTGTATTCTAATAACTCACGGGTCAGTTCTTCAGCTGCTCCAGCTCTATAAAGGGTTTATACATTCCATATTCCAAATCTCAAAAGTCCTTTAACGTTCCATTTTTGATATTCGTTTAAATCAATCCACAATAAAGGCTTAGATGTTTGTTTTATGACGAAATAAAGTTTTACTAAGGTGGGGGTGTCGGCCCATTGCTTTAACTGGCTGACCTGGAAGACCAGGGTGTCTCTCTTTGTTCTACCCTTCATCATCTCCGGCTTCGGGAACCCTGCTGGTAGCTACGCTATCGCCGGCATAGCTCTCGTGGTCGTCGAGATACTCAAGCTGCCCCAACGCGGCAAGGTGGAGACAACATCGGGAGAGGCCTTAGAAACACTGATGACAAATATTGGTCCTACACCGTTCGTGTGAAAGATGGCGACATTTAACAATAATATATGTAAATATAATACACATATACATCAAGACTATAAGTGCTAATTAACACTTGCAAATTTTTTTCTTACGCAAAGTATTTATATTGTATAATTATGTTATTATGAAGTGAAAAAGAATTGAACATCACCTCATTAATTCCATAAGCCGACATTTATATTTGATTCGCCTGGAGACAGATTTAGTGAATTAACCTGTGTAAACACTCGACACAAGATGAGTACCAGGCATTGGGTAGAAAGGACAGCTAGTGTATCGGTGACCACATACCGCATGGCGTGCCGACTGATCAACAACAAACATGCATCTACCATCATGTGCCCGATTGGCTAAAAGATTAAAACGGTCTCTAATTTCACAAACTGTCAGGTATTAATTGGCCCCATACGTGCAGAGGATATGAATGATATACATGAAACAGTAACAGTAGAGGCAGAACCTGAACCTTCATTAGATGAAATTTCATGGGCAATAAGGAGCCTGAAAAATGGTAAATCACCTGGATGTGATGAGATACCAGCTGAATTGATTAAAGCGGGAGGAGAAGAAAGCATAAAAATCTATCATGCATTATGTGAAAAGATATGGAAATATGGTATTTGGCCAAAAGACTGGAAGAGAACTATCTTCATTCCAATACCAAAAAAAGGTGACCTGAAATTATGTACAAACTATCGAACTATTGCCCTGATCAGTCATGCAAGTAAAATTCTACTAAAAATTATAATGAGAAGACTGCATAAGAAAATGGAAGAAGAGATTAATGTAGCTCAGGCTGGATTTAGACAGGGAAGAGGAACAAGAGATCATATATTCAACGTGCGTTTAATAATAGAGAAGTGTAGAGAATTTAATGTAAATCTGTTCTTATGTTTTGTGGATTATTCAAAAGCATTTGACTGTGTACAACATCAGAAGCTTTGGAAAATCATGAGGAATATGGGCTTTCCATCACATATAGTGCAGCTCATTAAAGTGCTCTATCAAGACCAACAAGCAGCAGTCAGAATAGATGGAGAGACATCAGACTGGTTTGGCATCAAGCAAGGAGTCCGTCAGGGATGTGTGCTGTCACCGTATTTGTTCAACCTGTACGCCGAAAATATAATGAGAAATGTAAGAGATGATATAAACAAGGAACAATATGATGCCCTAAACATCGGTGGTCATGAAATACCAGAAATTCGTTATGCTGATGATACAGTATTACTATCAACATCACAAAATGGTTTAGAAAACTTATTAACCTCACTCCAAAGAAATAGTGAAAATCATAACTTATTTCTTAACATAGCAAAAACAAAGATAATGCATACAAACAAAACTGCCATGGAGAAGGAAATATATGTTAAAGAGGAAAGATTGGAAGTGGTGGAAAATTTCGAATATCTTGGGTCACTGGTTACCAACAATGGTGACACAATGAAAGAAATTAAACGGCGACTATCAATTGCTCTTCAAAGACTAAAACAACTGAATAAATTATGGAATTGTACAGATAGAATTACAAAGGTCAGATTTTTAAGAGCATGCATCTTTCCCATTGCAACATACGCCTGTGAGACCTGGACACTTACTAAACAAGCGGAACAGCGCATAAATGCATTTGAATATAAATGTTACAGACAGGTTCTAAGAATATCTTGGGTAAAGAAAAGAACAAATGCATCCATACTTCAAGAGCTGAATATTGAAGAGGGTTGGCTAGTAAAGACAATAAAACAAAGAAAATTTAAATATTTTGGTCACTTGAAACGTCATGGAAGTCTAGAGAGAACAATAATGGAGGGGTATATGCCTGGGAAGAGAGGAAGAGGAAGGCCAAGGAGAAGATGGGTGCAGGATGTGGCAGATGATCTCCAGATGGGTGTATCAGACGCAGGACATCTTGCTCATGATAGGAAGGTTTTCCGGAGGGTTGTTATGGCAGCGAGGTTCCGCGATGGACATGCTACTGAATGAATGAATGAATACGTGCAGAAGAAACAGTTTTCCTTTGGATTCATGAGCAGCGGGCGCCAGAACCTTTCAGTGGTAGCTAGTAGCTGTAAAAGATAACTCACAAAACTGGGCGTGTCGCTTCACAGCATGTTTAGTCATTGTTTCAATGGGCGTGCCGCTTCACTTGTGCTGACATTGTTTCAATGGGCGTGCCGCTTCACTTGTGCTGACATTGTTTCAATAGTCGTGTCGCTTCATAACACGTTTAGTCATTGTTTCAATGGGCGTGCCGCTTCACTTGTGCTGACATTGTTTCAATGGGCGTGTCGCTTCACAACATGTTTAGTCATTGTTTCAATAGTCGTGTCGCTTCATAACATGTTTAGTCATTGTTTCAATGGGCGTGCCGCTTCACTTGTGCTGACATTGTTTCAATGGGCGTGTCGCTTCACAACATGTTTAGTCATTGTTTCAATAGTCGTGTCGCTTCATAACATGTTTAGTCATTGTTTCAATGGGCGTGTCGCTTCACAACATGTTTAGTCATTGTTTCAATGGGCGTTTCGCTTCACAACACGTTTAGTCATTGTTGCAATGGTCGTGCCGCTTCACAACATGTTTAGTCATTGTTTCAATAAGCGTGTCGCTTCACAACATGTTTAGTCATTGTGTCAATGAGCGTATCGCTTCACAACATGTTTAGTCATTGTTTCAATGAGCGTGTCGCTTCACTTGTGCTGACATTGTTTCAATGGGCGTGTAGCTTTACAACATGTTTAGTCATTGTTTCAATGAGCGTATCGCTTCACAACATGTTTAGTCATTGTTTCGATGGGCGTGCCGCTTCACTTGTGCTGACATTGTTTAAATGGGCGTGTCGCTTCACAGCATGTTTTGTCATTGTTTCAATGGGCGTGTCACTTCACAGCATGTTTTGTCATTGTTTCAATGGGCGTGTCGCTTCACAACATGTTTAGTCATTGTTTCAATATTATCTCAGTCCCAACAAACATAACCAGAAAATGTATATATAGGCTTGATAAAAATCCTCAACAAAGCAACACATATTTGTTTAATTACTTGTAGCTTAGTTTGTTGCAGTTCAAGCTTGATCCAATGTTCTTGTTTTACGTTGCGCGAAAACATTAATAAAACAGTCGGCACTGCGTTTGTGACAGTGCCGACTCACCTCATGTGCAGCTTATCATCTCGGACATGTGCGAGGCAGCTCAGTGCCCCACCCCCACACAACAATTTCTTTATGGGCCAAAGACGGGGCTTAAGAGGCGTAAACCTTGTGTGTTTAAAGTGTATCTAAAAATACAAAAAAAAAATATAACGCCTATACAAAGTTAGGGGCGGGGGAAAAGGGAGGGGGGCAACAAACAAACTAGCTGGAATAACCCCCTCTGCTCTGGCATAACCCTTACGGTAAGTGGGTCATTAAATTGCAATTGGAGATCGATTCTTGCAATCCGTTCAGGTGCAGATGTTCTGTTCACGTAATCATCACATACTGTCGTTAACATTTATTTCTGTGAGGGGTTTTGTTGATACAGCCATGAAATTGCAAACAGCATTTAAATCTATGAATACAGAACGTAACAATAATAACATGAGAATCAATACTGAACTAACAGAAGTAGTGTCATTAGGAAGAGAAAGATGTATAAACTAAATATAGCAGTAGAGTTCGAAGGCGTTCAAACTGAGTTTAAATATCTGGGTACAACACTCATCGAGTATGGAAAAAACTGATGAAGAAAATAACATCACATGCAGAAAGACAAATTAAGCATCGGGACAGCTAGACCTCCTCTTACAGCATGAGACAATTCCCGTCAAAACAAAGAAACATCTCACACAAAGAAACATCTCACACAAAGAAACATCTCACACAAAGAAACATCTCACACAAAGAGACATCTCACACAATGAGACATCTCACTCAAAGAAACATCTCACAAACAGAAACATCTAACACAAAGAGACATCTCACACAAAGAGACATCTAACACAAAGAAACATCTCACACAAAGAGACATCTGACACAAAGAGACATCTCACACAAAGAGACATCTCACACAAAGAGACATTTCACACAAAGAGACATCTAACACAAAGAGGCATCTCACACAAAGACTTATCTCACACAAAGAGCCAACTCACACAAAGAGACATCCAACACAAAGAAACATCTCACACAAAGAAACATCTCACACAAAGAAACATCTCACACAAAGAAACATCTCTCACAAAGAAACATCTCACACAAAGAGACATCTCACACAAAGAAACATCTCACACAAAAAGACATTTCATAGAAAGAGACATCTCACACAAAGAAACATCTAACACACAGAAACATCTCACACAAAGAGATATCTCACACAAAGAGACATTTCATAGAAAGAGACATCTCACACAAAGAAACATCTCAAATAAAGAGACATCTCACACAAAGAGACATCTCACACAAAGAGCCAACTCACACAAGGAGACATCTCACACAAGGAAACATCTCACACAAAGAGACATCTCACACAAAGAAACATCTCACACAAAGAAACATCTCACACAAAGAAACATCTCACACAAAGAGACATCTCACACAAAGAAACATCTCACACAAAGAAACATCTCACACAAAGAAACATCTCTCACAAAAAGAAACATCTCACACAAAGAAACATCTCACAAATAGAAACATCTCACACAAAGAAACATCTCATACAAAGAAACATCTCACACAAAGAAACATCTCACACAAAGAAACATCTCACACAAAGAGACATATCACACAAAGAGACATCTGACACAAAGAAACATCTCACACAAAGAGACATCTTACACAAAGAAACATCTAACACACAGAAACATCTCACACAAAGAGACATCTTACACAAAGAGACATCTCACACAAAGAAACATCTCACACAAAGAAACATCTCACACAAAGAAACATCTCACACAAAGAAACATCTCACACAAAGAAACATCTCACACAAAGAGACATCTCACACAAAGAGACATCTCACACAAAGAAACATCTTACACAAAGAAACATCTCACACAAAGAAACATCTAATACAAAGAGACATCTCACACAAAGAAACATCTCACACAAAGAGACATCTCACACAATGAGACATCTCACACAAAGAAACATCTCACACAAAGAAACATCTCTCACAAGGAGAAATCTCACACACAGAGACATCTCACACAAAGAGATATCTCACACAAAGAGACATTTCACACAAAGAGACATCTAACACAAAGAGACATCTCACACAATGAGACATCTCACACAAAGAAACGTCTCACACAAAGAAACATCTAACACAAAGAGACATCTCACACAAAGAAACATCTCACACAAAGAGACATCTCACACAAAGAAACATCTCACACAAAGAGACATCTCACGCAAAGAAACATCTCACACACAAAAACATCTCACACAAAGAAACATCTCACACAAAGAAACATCTCACACAAAGAAACATCAAACACAAAGAGACATCTAACACAAAGAAACATCTCACACAAAGAAACATCTCACACAAAGAGACATATCACACAAAGAAACATCTCACACAAAGAGACATCTCACACAAAGAAACATCTCACACAAAGAAACATCTCACACAAAGAGACATCAGACACAAAGAAACATCTCACACAAAGAAACATCTCACACAAAGAGACATCTCACACAAAGAGACATCTCACACAAAGAAACATCTGACACAAAGAGACATCTCACACAAAGAGACATCTCACACAAAGAAACATCTGACACAAAGAGACATCTCACACAAAGAAACATCTCATACAAAGAAACATCTGACACTAAGCAACATCTGACACAAAGAAACATCTCACACAAAGAAAAATCTGATACAAAGAAACATCTCACACAAAGAAAAATCTGACACAAAGAAACATCTCACACAAAGAAACATCTCACACAAAGAAACATCTGACACAAAGAGACATCTGACACAAAGAGACATTTCACACAAAGAAACATCTGACACAAAGAAACATCTCACACAAAGAAACATCTCACACAAAGAAACATCTCACACAAAGAAACATCTCACACAAAGAAACATTTGACACAAAGAAACATCTCACACAAAGAAACATCTGACACAAAGAAACATCTGACACAAAGAAACATCTGACACAAGGAGACATCTCACACAAAGAAACATCTCACACAAAGAAACATCTCTCACAAAAAGAAACATCTCACACAAAGAAACATCTCACAAATAGAAACATCTCACACAAAGAAACATCTCATACAAAGAAACATCTCACACAAAGAAACATCTCACACAAAGAAACATCTCACACAAAGAGACATATCACACAAAGAGACATCTGACACAAAGAAACATCTCACACAAAGAGACATCTTACACAAAGAAACATCTAACACACAGAAACATCTCACACAAAGAGACATCTTACACAAAGAGACATCTCACACAAAGAAACATCTCACACAAAGAAACATCTCACACAAAGAAACATCTCACACAAAGAAACATCTCACACAAAGAAACATCTCACACAAAGAGACATCTCACACAAAGAGACATCTCACACAAAGAAACATCTTACACAAAGAAACATCTCACACAAAGAAACATCTAATACAAAGAGACATCTCACACAAAGAAACATCTCACACAAAGAGACATCTCACACAATGAGACATCTCACACAAAGAAACATCTCACACAAAGAAACATCTCTCACAAAGAGAAATCTCACACACAGAGACATCTCACACAAAGAGATATCTCACACAAAGAGACATTTCACACAAAGAGACATCTAACACAAAGAGACATCTCACACATTGTGACATCTCACACAAAGAAACGTCTCACACAAAGAAACATCTAACACAAAGAGACATCTCACACAAAGAAACATCTCACACAAAGAGACATCTCACACAAAGAAACATCTCACACAAAGAAACATCTCACACAAAGAGACATCTCACACAAAGAGACATCTCACACAAAGAAACATCTTACACAAAGAAACATCTCACACAAAGAAACATCTAATACAAAGAGACATCTCACACAAAGAAACATCTCACACAAAGAGACATCTCACACAATGAGACATCTCACACAAAGAAACATCTGACACAAAGAGACATCTCACACAAAGAAACATCTGACACAAAGAGACATCTCACACAAAGAAACATCTCATACAAAGAAACATCTGACACTAAGCAACATCTGACACAAAGAAACATCTCATACAAAGAAAAATCTGATACAAAGAAACATCTCACACAAAGAAAAATCTGACACAAAGAAACATCTCACACAAAGAAACATCTCACACAAAGAAACATCTGACACAAAGAGACATCTGACACAAAGAGACATTTCACACAAAGAAACATCTGACACAAAGAAACATCTCACACAAAGAAACATCTCACACAAAGAAACATCTCACACAAAGAAACATCTCACACAAAGAAACATTTGACACAAAGAAACATCTCACACAAAGAAACATCTGACACAAAGAAACATCTGACACAAAGAAACATCTGACACAAGGAGACATCTCACACAAAGAAACATCTGACACAAAGAAACATCTCTCACAAAGAAACATCTCACACAAAGAAACATCTCACAAATAGAAACACTCACAAAAGAAACATCTCATACAAAGAAACATCTCACACAAAGAAACATCTCACACAAAGAAATCTCACACAAAGAGACATCTCACACAAAGAGACATCTGACACAAAGAAACATCTCACACAAAAGAGACATCTTACACAAAGAAACATCTAACACACAGAAACATCTCACACAAAGAGACATCTCACACAAAGAGACATCTCACACAAAGAAACATCTCACACAAAGAAACATCTCACACAAAGAAACATCTCACACAAAGAAACATCTCACACAAAGAAACATCTCACACAAAGAGACATCTCACACAAAGAACATCTCACACAAAGAAACATCTTACACAAAGAAACATCTCACACAAAGAAACATCTAATACAAGAGACATCTCACACAAAGAAACATCTCACACAAAGAGACATCTCACACAATGAGACATCTCACACAAAGAAACATCTCACACAAAGAAACATCTCTCACAAAGAGAAATCTCATCTGATCTCACACAAGAGATATCTCACACAAAGAGACATTTCTCACACAAAGAGACATCTCACACATTGTGACATCTCACACAAAAAACATCTCACACAAAGAAACATCTAACACAAAGAGACATCTCAAACAAAGAAACATCTCACACAAAGAGACACCTCACACAAAGAAACATCTCACACAAAGAAACACTCACACAAAGAGACATCTCACACAAAGAAACATCTCACACAAAGAAACATCTTACACAAAGAAACATCTCACACAAAGAAACATCTGACACAAAGAGACATCTCACACAAAGAAACATCTCACACAAAGAGACATCTCACACAAAGAGACATCTCACACAAAGAAACATCTCACACAAAGAGACATCTCACACAAAGAGACATCTCACACAAAGAGACATCTCACACAAAGAGACATCTGACACAAAGAGACATCTCACACAAAGAGACATCTGACACAAAGAAACATCTGACATAAAGAGACATCTCACTCTAGGCTGCTAGGGCCAGACTCCCACAGCAATGAGATGGATAAGAAGGAGCACAGGAGTCACCGGAAGAGATCATATCCAAAAACGAGGTCACAGGAGAAAAAGTCTGCACAGAACCAGTTCTAAATGACACACAAAGACAGCAGATTGAGTGGACTGCTCGCTTAGAGAATATGCATTGTGGTGTCGTACCCCAAGGCATATACGAACAGAGAAGGAGGAAGAGCACGGGGAAGGCCATTAACAAGATGGAAAGATAACATCAGAGAAACTCTTTAACAGCACCATGTGTCTGTGGTCACGGGGACCACAGAAGCAAGAAGCGGAACATTCGATTCCCGTCGACACATAAAGCAGAACCTTAGATCCCCGTCGACACCCGAAACATAACCTTAGATCCCCGTCGACACCCGAAACAGAACCTTAGATCCCCGTCGACACCCGAAACAGAACCTTAGATCCCCGTCGACACCCGAAACAGAACCTTAGATCCCAGTCGACACCCAAATCCTCGTCAGAACCTTAGATCCCAGTCGACACCCGAAGCAGAACCTTAGATCCCCGTCGACACCCGAAGCAGAACCTCAGATCCCCGTCGACACCTGAAGCAGAACCTCAGATCCCAGTCGACACCCGAAGCAGAACCTTAGATCCCAGTCGACACCCGAAGCAGAACCTCAGATCCCCGTCGACACCCGAAGCAGAACCTTAGATCCCAGTCGACACCCGAAGCAGAACCTTAGATCCCCGTCGACACCCGAAGCAGAACCCCCGTCGAGAACCCCCAGTCGTCGAAGCACCCGAAGAAGCAGAACCTTAGATCCCAGTCGACACCCGAAGCAGAACGAACACAGAACCTTAGATCCCCGTCGACACCCGAAGCAGAACCTCCCAGTCGAGAAGCAGAACCTTAGATCCCAGTCGACACCCGAAGCAGAACCTCAGATCCCAGTCGAACACCCGAAGCAGAACCTTAGATCCCAGTCGACACACGAAACAGAACCTCAGATCCCCGTCGACACACGAAACAGAATCTCAGATCCCCGTCGACACACGAAACAGAACCTCAGATCCCCGTCGATACACGAAACAGAACCTCAGATCCCAGTCGACACCCGAAGCAGAACCTTAGATCCTAGTCGACACCCGAAGCAGAACATTAGATCCCCAGAACCTTAGAATCAGAAAAAGAGGAAGTGAGGGAAAAAGAAGATCCTGTTGTAAACCGACCCTGACTTGCAGGCCGATCGGCCTAAAATGAATAGTACCAGGTTACGTTGACCAAATCACCACATGCAAAAAAAAAATTAGTGCAGTATCGATCTAATAACGCCTTGCTGTTGTCATAATATCAACAAGACTACGAGATAGAAGAAGTTGGAAAAGACTATGAGTCCTACGTGACTTATGAACGGAACAGTAGAAGGATGATCACATACATGGTCAAACTTCAGCATCAGATACAAAGTTGCTGTTACACATCAACTCTTCTACAGACAGACATATAATGACAATTACAGAACAGAAGCAGACAGTAAAAGACACAGATAAATGCAGTCAGACAAATAAATGCGAGCTGTTTATGTATAAACAGGCGAATACAGACTCGTCCAGAGACAGAGGGTTGCAGAGACAGGCACACATCGACAAACAGGAGTAGAAACAGACTAAATGGAGACAAGTACAGGGATAGGGAAACAGACACAGGGCTCGCACAAACATACACATAGATACACACAGACATGCTGGCACAAACATACACATAGAGACATGCTGGCACAAACATAGACATAGAGACACACAGACATGCTGTCACACACATACACATAGATCCACACAGACATGCTGGCACAAACATACACATCGAGACACATAGACATGCTGTCACAAACATACAAATACAGACATGCTGGCACAAACATACACATAGAGACACACAAACATGCTGTCACAAACATACACATAGAGACATGCTGGCACAAACATACACATAGAGACACATAGACATGCTGTCACAAACATACACATAGAGACATGCTGGCACAAACATACACATACAGACATGCTGGCACAAACATACACATACAGACATGCTGGCACAAACATACACATAGAGACACATAGACATGCTGGCACAAACATACACATAGCACATAGAGAAATGCTGGCACAAACATACACATACAGACATGCTGGCACAAACATACACATAGAGACACATAGACATGCTGGCACAAACATACACATAGAGACATATAGACATGCTGGCACAAACATACACATACAGACATGCTGGCACAAACATACACATACAGACATGCTGGTACAAACATACACATAGAGACATGCTGGCACAAACATACACATAGAGACATGCTGGCACAAACATACACATACAGACATGTTGGCACAAACAAACACATAGAGACATGCTGGCACAAACATACACATACAGACATGCTGGCACAAACATAGACATACAGACATGCTGGCACAAACATACACATAGAGAAATGCTGGCACAAACATACACATAGAGAAATGCTGGCACAAACATACACAGACAGACATGTTGGCACAAACATACACATGGAGATATGCTGGCAGAAACATACACATACAGACATGCTGGCACAAACATTCACATAGAGACACATAGACATGCTGGCACACACATACATACACATAGAGACATGCTGGCACAAACATACACATAGAGACATATAGACATGCTGGCACAAACATACACATACAGACATGCTGGCACAAACATACACATAGAGACACATAGACATGCTGGCACAAACATACACATAGACATGCTGGCACAAACATACACATACAGACATGCTGGCACAAACATACACATAGAGACATATAGACATGCTGGCACAAACATACACATACAGACATGCTGGCACAAACATACACATATAGAGACACATAGACATGCTGGCACAAACATATACATAGACATGCTGGCACAAAACATAGACATACAGACATGCTGGCACAAACATAGACATACGGGCATGCTGGCACAAACATACACATACAGACATGCTGGCACAAACATACACAAACAGACATGCTGGCACAAACATACACATAGAGACATGCTGGCACAAACATACACATAGAGACATGCTGGCACACACATACACATACAGACATGCTGGCACAAACATACACATAGAGACATGCTGGCACACACATACACATAGAGACACACAGACATGCTGTCACAAACATACACATAGAGACATGCTGGCAAAAATATACACATAAAGACACACAGACATGCTGGCAAAAATATACACATAAAGACACACAGACATGCTGGCAAAAATATACACAGAAAGACACACAGACGTGCTGAAAAATACCAAGACAGAGATTAACATATCTATATAGGCATAACGAGACAAACATAACGAGACAAGCACGGAGACAAACGTAACGAGACAAGCAGGGAGAAAAACGTAACGAGACAAGCTCGGAGATAAACATAACGAAACAAGCAGGGAGACAAACGTAACGAGACAAGCACGGAGACAAACATAACGAGACAAGCACGGAGACAAACGTAACGAGACAAGCACGGAGACAAACGTAACGAGACAAGCACGGAAATAAACGTAACGAGACAAGCACGGAGATAAACATAACGAGACAACACGGAGACAAACATAACGAGACAAGCACGGAGACAAACGTAACGAGACAAGCACGGAGACAAACATAGCGAGACAAGCACGGAGACAAACGTAACGAGACAAGCACGGAGACAAAGGGAACGAGACAAGCACGGAGATAAACATAACGAGACAAGCACAGAGACAAACATAACGAGACAAGCACAGAGACAAACATAACGAGACAAGCACAGAGACAAACATAACGAGACAAGCACAGAGACAAACATAACGAGACAAGCACAGAGACAAACATAACGAGACAAGCACAGAGACAAACATAACGAGACAAGCACAGAGACAAACATAACGAGACAAGCACAGAGACAAACATAACGAGACAAGCACAGAGACAAACATAACGAGACAAGCACAGAGACAAACATAACGAGACAAGCACAGAGACAAACATAACGAGACAAGCACAGAGACAAACATAGCGACAGTTTCGTGAGCAAAACATACCCTGACACACAGCAACAGTTTACTTAGTATTGTTCTCTAAGGCTGTTTGCAGGCGTGGATGACTTACATGGCATATTATTATTTATATTGTTATTATTATTATTATTATTCATTTTATCTTCTTCTTATACTCTTCCTCATCCTTTTTTTCCTCCTCCTCCACCTCCTCCTTCTTCTTCTTCTTTTTCTTCCGCATCTTCTTCTCCTTCTACTACTACTACTACTACTACTACTACTACTACTACTACTACTACTACTACTACTACTACTACTACTACTACTACTACTACTACTACTACTACTACTACTACTACTACTACTACTACTACTACTACTACTACTACTACTACTACTACTACTACTACTACTACTTTTACTACTACTACTACTACTACTTCTACTACTACTACTACTACTACTGCTGCTGCTGCTGCTGCTGCTGCTGCTGCTGCTGCTGCTGCTGCTGCTGCTGCTACTACTACTACTACAACGACTACTACCACCACCACCTCCACCACCACTACTACTACTACTTATTTTTTTTCTTCTTCTTCTTCTTCTTTTCTTCTTCTTCTTCGTTTTCTTTTTCTTCTTCTTTTTCTTCTTCTTCTTCTTTTTCTTTTTCTTCTTCTTCTTCTTCTTCTTCTTTTTCTTCTTCTTCTTCTTCTTCTTCTTCTTCTTCTTCTTCTTCTTCTTCTTCTTCTTCTTCTTCTTCTTCTTCTTCTTCTTCTTCTTCTTCTTCTTCTTTTTCTTCTCATCATCATTATCATGTGCCTTGTCAGTTGGCGTAGGCGCTCATGTATCTTCCCATATCACGATCCTAGGTTGCCTGGAGCAGCTCTCTTGATGATATCCCTCAATGACAACGTTTCAGCCCATCCAGCATCGTCTCTCTTGGTCTGCCTCTACACCTCTTTCCGCTGATCTTTCCAGTTGTCACGATGTTTTCTAATGCCTCTCTTCTCATTATGTGGCCAAACAACCGTGTTTGTCTCCTTCTTTCATTAGCTTTTTTCAAACAATCGTTGATAGTTACTCTGACCGTTTAAGGTTTTCGTAACATTCGTCTCAGAAACCACATCTCTGTGGCTTCCAAATTCTTCTTAATTTGTTCACTGACATTCCAAGATTCGCTGCCATCCATACAGCAGAAAACGTTCTATGTCACATTTGTAAGTGCATCTCTAAAGTTCTAACTACAGCATCTGTCAGTCTCAGGCTGTTGGCTGTTGTGTTGTGGCTGCTTTTGCGATCAACATACCGATCTCAACAAATCTCTAATTAGTTGCATATTAGAACATGATTGTTCCATGGAAGCCGACTGGAAAGTGACAAGTAAATTCAAAGGAACTGATAGGCCCATATAGAACTCAACAAGTAAAGTAGATGTCATGGAACATGCTAGGCAACGTCAAACATTGAAAGCTACCGGCATATCGGGACTTGAACCTGCTGCCTTCAAATGACGACTGAGAGGCGCGCCACCTAGACCAGTATTCGTAAACATTTTTTTAACCAGTGGATCAGGAAAATGGAAGAAACATTTCGTTGACCTTGCGACAGTGAAGACAGAAACATTTCGTTGACCTTCCGACAGTGAAGACAGAAACATTTCGTTGACCTTCCGACAGTGAAGACAGAAACATTTCGTTGACCTTCCGCCAGTGAAGACAGAAACATTTCGTTGACCTTCTGACAGGGAAGACAGAAACATTTCGTTGACCTTCCGACAGTGAAGACAGAAACATTTCGTTGACCTTCCGACAGTGAAGACAGAAACATTTCGTTGACCTTCTGACAGGGAAGACAGAAACATTTCGTTGACCTTCTGACAGGGAAGACAGAAACATTTCGTTGACCTTCTGACAGGGAAGACAGAAACATTTCGTTGACCTTCTGACAGGGAAGACAGAAACATTTCGTTGACCTTGCGACAGTGAAGACAGAAACATTTCGTTGACCTTCTGACAGGGAAGACAGAAACATTTCGTTGACCTTCTGACAGTGAAGACAGAAACATTTCGTTGACCTTGCGACAGTGAAGACAGAAACATTTCGTTGACCTTGCGACAGTGAAGACAGAAACATTTCGTTGACCTTGCGACAGTGAAGACAGAAACATTTCGTTGACCTTCTGACAGGGAAGACAGAAACATTTCGTTGACCTTCTGACAGGGAAGACAGAAACATTTCGTTGACCTTCCGACAGTGAAGACAGAAACATTTCGTTGACCTTCTGACAGGGAAGACAGAAACATTTCGTTGACCTTGCGACAGCGAAGACAGAAACATTTCGTTGACCTTCTGACAGTGAAGACAGAAACATTTCGTTGACCTTCCGACAGTGAAGACAGAAACATTTCGTTGACCTTCTGACAGGGAGGACAGAAACATTTCGTTGACCTTCTGACAGGGAAGACAGAAACATTTCGTTGACCTTCCGACAGTGAAGACAGAAACATTTCGTTGACCTTCTGACAGGGAAGACAGAAACATTTCGTTGACCTTGCGACAGCGAAGACAGAAACATTTCGTTGACCTTCTGACAGTGAAGACAGAAACATTTCGTTGACCTTCCGACAGTGAAGACAGAAACATTTCGTTGACCTTCTGACAGGGAAGACAGAAACATTTCGTTGACCTTCTGACAGGGAAGACAGAAACATTTCGTTGACCTTCCGACAGTGAAGACAGAAACATTTCGTTGACCTTCTGACAGTGAAGACAGAAACAAATAAACACGAAGACAGCATTTAATTTATCAAATGTAAAAATATAAATTTACAATTTTCATCTCGTTGGACATTTGCTGCTTATAGATTAGAAAACGTAATAAATAGGGTTGCAATGTTGTTTCTGAAAGACGAAGCGCTGCAATAACACTGGTTCTATTTCTTCACCCAGTTTACATTGTAACCGTTACATGTATGGGAAGATTCTTTTGACGGACCGCCAGGGAACTTCCTCAGCCCAGTGCCGGTTTGCGGACCACATGTTACATATTGTGCACTTTTACAATCTTCAAAAAAAGTGTCATCATTGATGATGCCAATCATCAACATCAACTCACAGCCAGGGCCGAATTGAGAATGCATGAGGCCTCTCTGCAATCATTTTTATACACCCTTTTTTCAGCATCGCTTTTCGTCTTCAGACTATCAACAATAAATTGTGGAATTATTGACTTTAGTTTTAACTGTGTTGGAGTATTTAAACTTTACCGAACACGAAACGGGTAAAACAAACGTGCAAGTTTGGGTACAAATTAAACAATAACAATAAAAGACGACACTTTCATAACGATAAAAGCAACAAAAATACTGACATTGTTGAAACTAATAGTTAAATTTTCGCAGCTTTCATAATTGTGTCGCCCCACGAAATTGTGTCGCCCTGTTCAGCTGCACGTGTTGTACATGGTCTAAATACGGTCCTTACTACAGCTACTGAGTTCTGACACCATTGACTCTCAGTTTTTTCCACGACACTAGAATTTTGAAACTCTAAAAATGTGCATAGATGGCCAAGGTGGCAACAACCAAAGTGTCGGTTCAAAGACATTTTCAAAGTGGTAGCATTTTCTTAAATAGTACCTTGCGGTGTATGGTCACATTAATGAGCAGGTTTTTTTCTAGCGTTAGTTAGTTAGTTAGTTAGTTAGTCAGTGAGTCAGTCAGTCAGTCAGTCAGTCAGTCAGTCAGTCAGTCAGTCAGTCAGTCAGTCAGTCAGTCAGTCATTCAGTCAGTCAGTCAGTTAGTCAGTCAGTCAGTCAGTTAAAAGGTTATTAAGTTATTTAGTTAGTTAGTCAGTCAGTCAGTTAGTCAGTCAGTTAGTTAGTTAGTTACTTAGTTAGTTAGTTTAGTTAGTTTAGTTAGTTTAGTTAGTTAGTTAGTTAGTTAGTTAGTTAGTTAGTTAGTTAGTTAGTTAGTTAGTAGTAAGTTAGTTGGTTGGTTGGTTAGTTAGTTAGTTAGTTTGTTAGCTAGTTAGTTAGTAAGTAAGTAAGTTAGTTAGTTAGTTAGTAGGTTGGTTGGTTGGTTGGTTGGTTGGTTGGTTGGTTGGTTGGTTGGTTGGTTGGTTGGTTGGTTGGTTGGTTGGTTGGTTGGTTAGTTAGTTAGTTAGTTAGTTAGTTAGTTAGTTAGTTAGTTAGTTAGTTAGTTAGTTAGTTAGTTAGTTAGTTAGTTAGTTAGTTAGTTAGTTAGTTAGTTGAGTTATCATCATTGCACTTCAGACATGTTTATAGGTGCTCAGATCCTTCCCCTCAGTATGAACCCCAGCGCCCGGTGCTTGTGGTGCCTTTCGTGTGTTTTTTTTTCTATGCCGATCTCAACTCACAAATCTATCATTCTGGTGAGTGATGTGAATTCACTGCCTCCAAAGTCATCCACCCTTTCCATTTCTCGGAGGGCATTAATAATATCAGAATGCTCGTAGGTAGTGATAGTGGATCCAGCCAACCTTTCAGCTCTTCCATTTCTATCGACGCCCGCGTTTCCCGAAAATAAATAAAGTTGACTCCACGTACAGTGGACTTTTGTAATGATTCAAGCCATTGCTTTCGCACCGAGCCAGCATGGACCCTCCGAATCATACCCATCGAATTTTGCCGCCCTGTTTCTCTAGCATGTTCTTAACAAACATAAACATATAAAACATATACGTTGCTTAGAACACACGACGAATAAATAGTTCCATGGAGTGCGACGGTTTTTGACACACATAAAATCTTAGCCCGATGAAAATATAATCTAATAAACCTATTACTTGCATCCAAGTAAAGAAAAGCACACATCAGAAATTGCCTACCTGCGGTGTTGTAATTCGATAACCGACACGCAGTAATGTCCACCACAGGCTGCGGGTTACTAATGCACTGCTGTGATTAACACAGACATACGTTGTTCCAACGATAAGGTACAGTCGTTACTTAAAGGCAATGGTTTAAAGTTAAATATCAGTATTTTATATATTTCGATTATTCTGTTTTTCAATATGTCTTCTGACCTTTACCTCTGTTCTATCTCCCATAAATGCAAATTATTCGCTTGAATACAATTTGTATGTATTGAAATAGTTTTCCGTGTTATCTTTGCAGCGTAGTACAACAGCTACGAGCAGTACAAGAATTGGAAAAACAGCTGCCACAGATTATGGCATTACGGCCAGAAAGTCAGACGGGGACGTTTTCTGGTCTCACCGCCCACTGTTGGTGTGGAGGCGAGAGTTGGAGTTAGAGAGGTGAGCATTGATTTCTGTTCAGACGTTATTTATTATTTATGGTGCGCGAACAACACATGACATATACATTCTCAGATAATGACTGGCTTTCACAGAAGTACGGGATGAAATCATATGGCATATACATTCTCAGATAATGATTGGCTTTCACAGAAGTATGTGAGGAAATCACATGACATAAATTCTCAGATATTGATCGGCTTTCACAGAAGTACGTAATGAAATCACATGACATTTACATTCTCAGATATTGATCGGCTTTCACAGAAGTACGTGACGAAAAACACATGACATATACATTCTCAGTTAATAATCGGCTTTCACGGATGTATATGATGAAAAAGATCAGAGGTCACAGCAGACAAAATATAAATTTAAAAATTTGATGACCACGCTAAGATTTCAACATATTCAAATGACGAAAGCGCATTGCTACATGAACAAGTAGTCATTTCTATGGAAGTAATATCTTATTCATCCCTTATAAAGATCTACAGTTCCTCTTGTAATTTCTGAGAAGAATACAAGGAATACACGGAAGGATAGACAAACAAACGAAGCGGTCATTTGAGACAGATGAAAGTCCTAAACTGATTAAAATAATTAGACTTAGTTAGTTTTGTGAACATGTTATGAGAAAGAACGGACTCGAGAACCTAGTGACAACTGGCAAGATTATCAAAGAGAGCAGGATGAAGGCAAAGAAATAAACACCTGAATGGCCTGGCCAGGTGATAGGGCGAGACAAAAACATTGAACTGCTCCGTGATTCTGGTGATCGTGTAAGAGGCGAAACATGACAGCTTACGCTTACCGACTAGGCACACGATGATGATGATGATCATGATGATGATAAATGCGAAGATGTTTAAAAACAATGTGCATGGAATCTTTGGTCGAGTCAATTTAAGAAGCCCACCAGCTGTAAGTCAGTGTGATCGACATAATATACAAATCGGCATAATGTAGAAATCAGCATAATGTAGAAATCGGCATAATGTAGAACTCGGCATATAATGTAGGCAGTAATCCTTCCCACTGACCAGGTTTTTACGAGAGACACTGCTGTGTGGTGTACCATCAAACTCAGAAGAGCCAAATGCGCCCGGAATCTTTGGAGTTTAACACACACAGCGTCAAGAAACCTGAAGCTCTTCTGCACTGTGCTTTAGCTAGAGAGCAAACACTTAAACAGCAAGGCTTCAGACAGTCGTATGAGAACTGATCCATGTCTGAGGGTAGCAAGGTGAGCCATCGTCCGTGGGGACGCAGCAGGGCCATAGATTGTAGGGTGAGCCATCGTCCGCGGGGATGCATCAGGGCCATAGATTGTATGGTAAGCCATCGTCCGTGGGGATACATCAGGGCCATAGATTGTAGGGTAAGCCATCGTCCGTGGGGATGAATCAGGGCCATCGATTGTAGGGTAAGCCATCGTCCGTGGGGATGAATCAGGGCCATAGATTGTAGGGTAAGCCATCGTCCGTGGGGATGAATCAGGGCCATAGATTGTAGGGTAAGCCATCGTCCGTGGGGATGAATCAGGGCCATAGACTGTAGGGTAAGCCATCGTCCACGGGGATACATCAGGGCCAAAAATTGTAGGGTAAGCCGTCGTCCGTGGGGATGAACAGGGTCATAGATTGTGGGGTAAGTTATCGTCCACGGGAATGCGTCAGCCCATGGATGTAAGTAGGTGCTTTGCTAAAATACAAAGAGAAAAAATCGACACGATCATGACAGTTTGGAAAGTTGGAGGGGAAGCGAAGTAAAGAGAAACAGAGAGAAAAGTTGCTGAACGGTTTGACATCATGACATGGAGGATCTACTGTCTCGGAACTGACTGATAGTATACGAGACAGAAGATTATGGATAGACATGACTACCAACCCAAAAACACCAGGGACTTTACGAAAAAGAAGTTGTAAATATACCTAACTATTTAAAGATGCAAGTTGAGGTCCTAATAGAGCAGTGATGTACAACACAAAAGAGACTTTCATAATCATAAAAGCAATTAAGATATTGACATTTTCTCTCAGTATACCCAACTGAATGTGTAATTATGTCGAACTTAATTTGACCTCCCCGTGTGAGTTCCGGAGCCCAATTGTGGGGGAAAACAAGAATAGATCCACTGCCTTCCCAGCAATCAAGTCGTAGGAGTCGACTAACTTGGGACTTCCTTAGAAGTCGGAGTGATATTGGCCCGAGCGGCAAGAAACAACCAACTGCAAACAAATAAGTCCAACTAATGTACACGCAAAACCTGGCACAAGGCTAGAGTCCCAATGGACCAATAACCAGGAGCTTACAACCGGTGAGCAAACAAAGAAAAAGAAGACTTTGATCTGAGAGATAAATCGCTTACCGATTGTTGGTGCGACCATTGACTGAGCACAGGCTTGCTGTCATTCTCTGGCTGACAGGTCACATTCGCTCAGGATCGGTTTTAGCCAACAGTCCACGTGACTCCCTTCACGTGCTGTCTGGTCACGTGTGAGAGTGGACGAGGAGTACAGACTCTGTGGACGTGTTTACAATCAGTCCAGAAAATTGGTGTTTAGACACCAGCAAACAGAGGAAAGTACACGAGATAAACAACATAGCTTGTCAT
This sequence comes from Candidula unifasciata, assembly GCA_905116865.2. Lineage (NCBI taxonomy): Eukaryota > Metazoa > Mollusca > Gastropoda > Stylommatophora > Geomitridae > Candidula > Candidula unifasciata. Next base: position 47,057 of record CAJHNH020000964.1, on the reverse strand, counting down.
CATTAAACTGTATGTACATTTACTGGGGATAGCAATGTTAACGTTCAGACAAGTTTGAGAACTGAAACATAATTGAGTCAAACTGTCGTCGCTGGGAGATTGATGGAATTTAACAATAATTTGCCCCACTCCTTGAATGTCCTAACTTGATTTATTCGAACTTTGCTAGTAATGGGAGTGTTTGTGTTTGAATGCGGGACAGTTGATGCAGAGTGTTAACGTCTTATTGGAGCAGGAGCGCACACACTTAGCAAACTCAATTCCCGAGGGGGGGGGGGGGGGAGGGGGCGCGGGCGGTGTCAGTCCTCAGATCAGTACAACTTTTTTAGAAGGACAGGGAACGCAGAGGGACATAAATGGTTCTAAGTTATACATAATAATAATAGCAATAATAATGTAGCAGTTTCTTCACAGAACGTCGCTCTCATCACGGTCAGCCTGAAAGAACCTGAGTCCCTAACGCAGTTTCTCGCCAGATCTTCCGTCTCGTGTACTTTCCTATCCCTGAGTCACTTATATACAGTGTCCATATTCGTGTTGGTCGGCCTCTGCCTCTCCTTCCTGATACCATGCTTCTTTTATTTATTTTTGCAAAACGCCGTAAGGTCAGTATTCTTCAGCTTCATAATCATAACACTAATGGTGTGCTGAATGGTAAGTCAACATTAACATATTCTAAATATGGTTAGAAAGGGGCAGCTTAGCACCCCACCCCCACACATTTTTTGGGGGGTGGGGGGGGGGGGGTGCTCAAAATCTCAAAATGCCTAACTCTCTAGGTACCGCTGCGTCTACACTAGACGGCTGTCAGTCAGAGCATGTGTATGATAGACAGTCGTTGACTCAACACCCTTTTACCCCCCCCCCCCCAAATCAGTCAAAGCTTGTGTATGACAGACAGTCGTTGACTCAACCCCCCTTTTACCCCCCCCCCCCCCCCAATCAGTCAGAGCTTGTGTATGACAGACAGTCGTTGACTCAACCCCCTTTCACCCCCTCCCCCCACCCCCCCCCCAAAAAAAAAAAAATCAAGTCAGAGCTTGTGTATGACAGACAGTCGTTGACTCAATCCCCTTTCACCCCCCCCCCTCTCCCCCCCCCCTAAATCAGTCAGAGCTTTTGTATGACAGACGTATGACAGACAGTCGTTGACTCAACCCACTTCACCATTTCCCCCCCCCCCCCAAATCAGTAAGAGATTGTGCATAACAACCAGTCGTTGACTCAACCCCCCCCCCCCCAACCCTTTTCCATTTATACTTTACCTTTGTGTGTGTGCGACAGTGAACATTTCTAGCAATTTACCAATTGTGAGTCTCTGTTAAGTCAACATGTTTGTGTGTGTGTGTGTGTGTAACAGTGAACATTTCTAGCAATTTACCAATTGTGAGTCTCTGTTAAGTCAACATGTCTGTGTGTGTGTGTGTGTGTGTGTGTGTGTGTGTGTGTGACAGTGAACATTTCTAGCAATTTACCAATTGTGAGTCTCTGTTAAGTCAACATGTCTGTGTGTGTGTGTGTGTGTGTGTGTGTGTGTGTGTGTGTGTGTGTGTGTGTGTGACAGTGAACATTTCTAGCAATTTACCAATTGTGAGTCTCTGTTAAGTCAACATGTTTGTGTGTGTGTTGTGTGTGTGTGTGTGTGTGTGTGTGTGAGACAGTGAACATTTCTAGCAATTTACCAATTGTGATCTGTTAAGTCAATTTGTTTGTGTGTGCTTTCAACATGATCGCCTCCACAAATAACCTGAAACCACACTAATACCACTTTCCGGTCTTCTTCTTCATTCTAGCTGTTGTTTCCGGGTGAGGGAGGGTGTGGGAAAGTTCCGGGTTTACGGCTAATCTGCGATTTATTCGGTCGACCAGACGTCTTTAATATTCAGGTCTATTATTCGCTGGAATCAGTAACCAGGCAGGGGGTGGTGTGTGGGTGACAGGGGGTGGCGGTGGGAGGATGTTAATTTTGCCCGGGCAGCACAGTTAGGCTGCCAAATGATTTGTTTTCCATACGCAAGAATACACACGGGCATCTGATCTTACTACCTAGAGACTTGGGGGGAAATGAGTAGAAGTCCACGTGAAAAAATCCCAGCCTTTACCGGAGCTTAAACCTGAGACCTCCAGCACTCGAGGCGAACCTTGGGATCACTTAACCCCTCACCCATAATCATCATCTTTTATGTATGCGAAGTATCATTTAATAATCATATTGGCAAAATAGCCTGTCGATACAGTTAGATAGTGCTGCCTAGTGTGTTCACCTGTCAATGTGTTCCTTTCTATGAGTACCAATCACTAGATTGTCAATGTTAGATTATTATACTTTGAGATACTCGAAGTCTATGGACCTATCCACATCCCCACCCTTTCTGTTTCCTACATTATCCACACATCCATTCCTGCGTCTATCCCTTCCCTTCGTTTCTCCTGCCCTTAACCCTACGATTGGCAGTCTCTCTCTCTCTGAACTACTCTTCACTCCCCCTGGTTGTATTGCCCTAACGCTTCCTGATTCGTTTATATTCTACATATATTGATAGCTGTTTTAGTATTTTTCCTTCTTGAAGTTTTACACCAGCCCTGATAAGTAACGCATATTTTATATTATTCTGTAGTTTATAGTTATTATTTTCTTTCATTTATTTACAAACTATTTAAACATGCAATGTTATCGTTTCAGAATCCTTTAATTTGTGCGTTGTGTTTTGTTTCCTGCCATTGCCTTCTAATTCAGTTAAATTTGTTAAAGACATCAGTAAAAGATCAAGGAAACGTTAGCACGGAAATAAAACAGAATTAAAATAACAGATTGCTTTTAAAATTTTAAGTGCAGTAAAACATATGTAAGTTGACCACTAAAGGGACTATAGTTATGTGTTGTATTTATGCCCCACTGCAGGAAGTGGGCCCGCTAGTTTTGCTGACATGCTTTAATGATGCCTCGGTCAAGAGGTTGGGTTTAAGAGGTTGTGTTCAGATTCTTCAGTATCGCGTCGGTGATACCACGTGGGTGGCCAGGAGTTGTGCACTGTTAGTAGAATAGCCTGTTGTTTCCTTTTTTTTTTTAAGTTATCCATGCGGATCTGATTGATCTCGGTATTTTGGAAAGATTAAAAGATGCTATTGATAAAATGCTAAGAGATGAGCAGGCAGGTTTTCGGTCAAACAGATCCTGTACTAATCAGATAGCCACACTACGTATTATAATAGAGCAAAGCATTGAACTGAACTCACCACTTTACATTGGATTTATAGACTATGAAAAAGCATTTGACAGCATTGATAGGGAATCTCTCTGGAATTTGATGGGGCACTATGGAATCCCACAGAAAATTATCAACTTAGTAAAGGCAACATATAAAGACATGAAATGTCGAGTTCTTCATGGGGGAAAGCTAACAGATGCATTTGAAATTAAAACCGGTGTGCGACAGGGATGTCTTTTGTCGCCTCTCCTATTTTTACTGGCTATAGACTGGAATATGAAAACAGTAACTGCTAACACCAAGAATGGAATTCAGTGGACCCCTACAAAACAGCTTGATGATCTGGACTTCACTGATGATATTGCCCTTCTGTCCCATTCACGGAATCAGATACAAGATAAATTAAATATACTTAATGCGAGATCACAGCAGCTTGGTCTGAAAATCCATAAAGGAAAGACAAAGATAATGAGAATAAATCAAGCAAATAGTAATGTGGTTTCTCTTAATGGCACCCCACTCCAAGATGTGGAGTCGTACACCTATTTAGGCAGTAATGTAGATAAAGATGGAGAAACTGACAGGAATATTAAAATAAGAATACAAAAGGCAAGAGGGGCTTTCATAGCACTAGGGAATTTGTGGAGGTCAAAAAAAATTAAAAGAAATACTAAACTAAAAATTTTTAATTCTAATGTCAAATCAGTACTATTGTATGGGGCGGAAACACGGAGAACAACCAAGGCAATTACCAAAAAATTACAGACATTCATTAAATGGTGCCTGCGCAGAATAGAGGGAATAAAATGGTATAATAGAATAACTAATGTAGAACTTTGGGAGAGAACTAAACAGGCTCCAGTGGATCAGGAGGTGAGGAAAAGACGCTGGCGTTGGATAGGGCACACACTGAGAAAACAGGAGAAAAGCATAACTAGAATGTCTTTGCATTGGAACCCACAGGGGAATAAAGGAAGGCCAAAAAACACATGGAGAAGATAGCTGGAGAATGAGGTTAGAAAGATTGGGAGGACATGGGGAGAGCTCCATGCAATGGCGAAGGGTAGAACGACTTGGTGTGAGTTGGTTGAGGGCCTATGCTCCATTGGGGGATAGAAAGGCAGAAGAAGAATAAGGAACAGTACATATCACAAAGATGCCTGCATCTTGAAAAGCGCGAGATTTCCGACAGAGTGTGGTATGTTGTAAGGGTGTCATTTTTTGTTTTTTTTTTTTCAACGTTATAAGCATTTTATTGTCCACGTTGTCAGCGGTCGGCACTTTGTGCGTTAGTTGCTTTGTGCGTTATCTCTTGATCAGTATCACTGCGGCATCAGCTGTCGACTTGACCTTCGCCGTGAATTTCTTTTCCCTGCCAGCATTAGTGAGCAACAAGCAGAGTAAGGTTGCTTTTCTGGAATTCCAGAGAAATTTGACTAAAAAGCTCAACAACGTGCACAAAACAACACAACGTCAAACACAAGTGAAAGACACAAACGAGGAATGGAGAGTATGTAGATCTCTAAGGGGTGACGTGAGCGACGTTTAAAAAAAATGTGATGCGGAATAAATGAAATACAATAAAATAAACGATGGCTAAAAAATATAGTCACAATACTGGGGATAAAAGAAATGCAAGTGTTAATGATTGACACGTGCGTTCGGGCTCGGTGTGTGTTAAAGTTAGTTTGTCTGTCATAGGCCCAGTTATGAGCCACGGACCATCAAGGTCACTTAAAGGGCTGTGACACTTTCTGTACAAGGAAAGCAACTGACAATGTCCACACCACTGGTGCATCAGACACAAGGAGCTATACCAGTGTGACGCGTCGATGCTTTTCTGGAAGGGTGCCATCCCAACCCCAACCCACACCCAGACGGGGTTTTTTCAGGGCCGCCCAAAGATATCAGAAATTCTCAAACCAGTGATGGTTGTAGAAGAGACGTAGTCGAGAGAGAAAAGAAAACAAGTTGAATCCTCGCTCACGGACAGAATAAAAAAACAACCTGTCGTTTAGTGCTGCCTGCCACGAAAGAAACCTCCACACTTTCCTCTCGGGCCTAGAACGAACTACAGCTGCCATTCTTTACATGGTGTGTTTAGGCAGAGAAAGAACATATATCCCAACACGCCTACAACATGGTACAGCCCATGGAAACAGGCCACGGTATGAATGGGACCCGGTACAAAATCGCTCGTCTCGTGAGATGCGGACGTCTTCAGTGATATGTAGCGGAAGTCCTTCGATATTTAGGCTTTTAAGTGCGCGTTGCTTTGCCGATTTACCAACACTCATTGGCTTAAATGTCCCTCCTGTTCAGCCAGCGCAAAGCTTAACTCTTAAACGTTCTTTGGAAAGTTATCCGCTATTGCATCTGTCGCCTTTCATTTCATGTCAGGTACCACTTTGAAAAAAAAGAGCCAGTGCACTGACTTTTCTCCTTCGCCTGCTTCAACTGTGGGCTCGTTGACTACTGTGGGCTCGTTGACTACTATGGGCTCGTTGACTACTGTGGGCTCGTTACTACTGTGGGTTAGTTGACTACTGTTGGCTCGTTGACCACTGTGGGCTCGTTGACTACTGTGGGCTAGTTGACCACTGTGGGCTAGTTGACTACTGTGGGCTAGTTGACTACTGTGGGCTCGTTGACTACTGTGGGCTAGTTGACCACTGTGGGCTAGTTGACTACTGTGGGCTAGTTGACTACTGTGGGCTCGTTGACTACTGTGGGCTAGTTGACTACTGTGGGCTAGTTGACTACTGTGGGCTAGTTGACTACTGTGGGCTAGTTGACCACTGTGGGCTAGTTCACTACTGTGGGCTAGTTGACTACTGTGGGCTAGTTGACTACTGTGGGCTAGTTGACTACTGTGGGCTCGTTGACTACTGTGGGCTAGTTGACCACTGTGGGCTAGTTGACTACTGTGGGCTCGTTGACTAGTGTGGGCTAGTTGACCACTGTGGGCTAGTTGACTACTGTGGGCTAGTTGACTACTGTGGGCTCGTTGACTACTGTGGGCTCGTTGACCACTGTGGGCTAGTTGACTACTGTGGGCTCGTTGACTACTGTGGGCTCGTTGACCACTGTGGGCTAGTTGACTACTGTGGGCTAGTTGACTACTGTGGGCTCGTTGACTACTGTGGGCTAGTTGACTACTGTGGGCTAGTTGACTACTGTGGGCTCGTTGACTACTGTGGGCTCCTTGACTACTGTGGGCTCGTTGACCACTGTGGGCTAGTTGACTACTGTAGGCTCGTTGACTACTGTGGGCTCGTTGACTACTGTAGGCTCGTTGACTACTGTGGGTTAGTTGACTACTGTAGGCTCGTTGACTACTGTGGGCTCGTTGACTACTGTAGGCTCGTTGACTACTGTGGGTTAGTTGACTACTGTAGGCTCGTTGACTACTGTGGGCTCGTTGACTACTGTAGGCTAGTTGACTACTGTGGGCTAGTTGACTACTGTGGGCTAGTTGACTACTGTGGGCTAGTTGACTACTGTGGGCTCGTTGACTACTGTAGGCTAGTTGACTACTGTAGGCTCGTTGACCACTGTGGGCTAGTTGACTACTGTAGGCTCGTTGACTACTGTAGGCTCGTTGACTACTGCTGGCTCGTTGACTACTGTAGGCTCGTTGACTACTGTAGGCTCGTTGACTACTGTAGGCTCGTTGACTACTGTGGGCTAGTTGACTACTGTGGGCTAGTTGACTACTGTGGGCTCGTTGACTACTGTAGGCTAGTTGACTACTGTAGGCTTGTTGACCACTGTGGGCTAGTTGACTACTGTAGGCTCGTTGACTACTGTAGGCTCGTTGACTACTGTAGGCTCGTTGACTACTGTAGGCTAGTTGACTACTGTAGGATCGTTGACTACTGTAGGCTTGTTGACTACCGTAGGTTCGTTGACTACAGTAGGCTCGTTGACTACTGTAGGCTCGTTGACTACTGTAGGCTCGTTGACTACTGTAGGCTCGTTGACTACTGTAGGATCGTTGACTACTGTAGGCTTGTTGACTACCGTAGGTTCGTTGACTACAGTAGGCTCGTTGACTACTGTAGGCTCGTTGACTACTGTAGGCTCGTTGACTACTGTAGGATCGTTGACTACTGTAGGCTCGTTGACTACTGTAGGCTCGTTGACTACAGTAGGCTCGTTGACTACTGTTGGCGGCGAGTTAGCAGGACTTACAATTTCGTCGGACATCAACACGACAGGGGAACACAGCTCTTATTATTCTATGACAGGATTATATTGTTCCCAAGCGAAAAATTTGTATCGATGTAAAACAGTGCATCAGCTCTGTCTGTCTCTAGTCTATAACAACTTCTATGAATGTTACACCTCTCTTACTCAACACTGAGCTGTGTTATTCACGGTCATAGGTCAACTCATGAGAAACAAATCGATTTACTGCAAATTTGCAACGCCCCACTTTAGTATCATTTCTCTTTTTTTTCGACTTCAAACGTATGGAGCTTATAGGGTTAGACCTATATGTTATAGACCAATCGGCACTTGGTGAGCGATGTGGTCAGCATCACGCCGACCGCCTTTACATCCCATGACTGGTACCTATTTGAGGTTGGACTGACCTGGACACCAAGGTCATTTCTGAAAAAGTCCGGCTTTGTCAGGACCTGAATCCGCGACCTTCCGATCTGCAGGCGAGAGTCTAGCCACTACACAACGGCGTCTCCGACACATGTGCTGTGCCTCACATAGTATGCCTCTATCAAATCTGTATTCACCGCTCTATTCACTGCGGTAGTCTTGGAACACAAAAACCAGTCAACCTACTCGAGACAGATTTCCTGTCTTTCTTCGATTATATTTCTTTCTACCAGGTAGACATCATGAGTTTAGTTTCATTTCTTTCACACATACATGTTTTCCTTGTGGTTCTACATTTCTTGTAAGACTCTTGTCGTAGCGCTAAGTCTCACACAACAATGAGACTGCAGTGTCCCACGAAACTAACAAGTAAGGCTAACCCCCGCCCCCCCCCCCCACACACACACACACAAACAAATGACTGCAGAAGTCACATGTGTCGGTCGAAAGGCGCAGTTATCACAGTCATGCTGTAAACCGGCACAACGCGTTTACATCTTTAGAGGAAAGCAGAAGAAGCATCACGTGAGATGCAATTTTTCGTTATTTTAAAGCCCTACTCTGGCTCTTGCCAGGGGCGGCAATATAGCCCGGCCATAAATAAGGTCTAATCGCTGAACGCGGTTTCAGGGACCTGTCCATGGGTGATCCTCATCCACATGGTGGCACTTTGTGTCATCGGGTATATATCGCTTGTGTATCCTGGTGGGGTAAAATGTATTACTACTACTACTTCTACTGCTGCTGCTGCTGCTGCTGTTACTACTACTACTACTACTTCTACTGCTGCTGCTGGTGGTGCTGCTGTTACTACTACTACTACTACTACTACTACTAATACTACTACTACTACTACTACTACTACTACTACTGCTACTACTACTACTACTGCTGCTGCTGCTTCTACTACTACTACTACTACTACTACTACTACTACTACTACTACTACTACTACTACTACTACTACTACTACTACTACTACTACTACTACTACTACTACTACTACTACTACTACTACTACTACTACTGTTGCTGCTACTACTACTACTACTGCTACTGCTGCTTCTACTACTACTACTACTACTACTACTACTACTACTACTACTACTACTACTACTACTACTACTACTACTACTACTACTACTGCTGCTGCTGCTACTGCTGCTGTTGCTACTACCACTACTACTACTACTACTACTACTACTACTACTACTACTACTACTACTACTACTACTACTACTACTACCACTGCTGCTGCTGCTGTTGCTACTACTACTACTACTACTACTACTACTACTACTACTACTACTACTACTACTACTACTACTACTACTACTACTACTACTACTGCTGCTGCTGCTGCTGCTACTGTCGCTACTACAACTACTACTATTACTACTGCTACTACTGCTGCTGCAACTACTACTACTACTGCTGCTGCTGCTGCTAATACTACTACTACTACCACCACTACTACTACTACTACTACTACTACTACTACTACACCACTACTACTACTACTACTACTACTACTACTACTACTACTACTACTACTACTACCACTACTACTACTACTACTACTACTACTACTACTACTACTACTACTACTACCACTACTACTACTACTACTACTACTACTACTACTACTACTACTACTACTACTACTACTACTACTACTACTACTACTACTACTACTACTACGTCCTGATTATGTGGCGTTTTCAGTCTTGGCCAATTGTGTCACAAGACCCACCTATTGATCATTGCATCTGCCTATAGGGGTTAGTTTCTGCAATCTGACGGCCAGTACTACATTGCATTATTACAGCTAGATCGCTTAAGATGTCATCGTCTTTGAAAGTCTCCTCTTTACAACCTACTTAATCAAAGAGATGTTATAGCTGCCATGTGTACACGAAAGGTAGGGGCATATCTCTTGATTTCGCTCCGTTCATCTGCATAAAGATTCGACATCACAGCATTCAGGAAGAGCTCATCTTTGCTTCGTCTCCTTCAGACAGCGAAGAGTTTCCATACTGATGGTGCCCGTTGTTATCTGGTTAACTACTCGTCTTGCCTTCCCTTTAAGTCTCGAGTGGCACCAAGAGCCCACAGCCAATCCCAGCTGCCTCATTCTCTCCAAGTGCGTGTTTTCAGTATCTTCCATTTAACCTCTGACCTTGCCTCACAGATTAGATATTACATCTGTTTTGTTCAGTTGCAGTGCACCTCCAAGTGGGGCCAGTCCAGCAAGTCATTCATATGCACCTCCAAGTGGGGTCAGTCCCGCCAGTCATTCCCATGCACCTCCAAGTGAGGTCAGTCCCGCCAGTCATTCCCATGCACCCCCAAATGGGGCCAGTCCAGCCAGTCATTCCCATGCATGTCACGATACGATCTCAGTGGTTCCAGAAGTTAGTACTTGTAATAAGTTCTTCTGGTTCTAAAGACAGAGGATTATATTTACTCTGCCCTTTACCCTAATATTACTTTAAACCAAATTGATTTAAATGTTTCCAGTCCTTCTCCGAGACAAAGCCACTGCGCTTTGTTTAAAATTACATAACACTACGTAATACAGCCCGCTGGGTCAGACTAGGGATGTTATGTTTGATTCTCATGCCAGTGTCAGAATGTTATCTCCTGACCACACTGTAGAGGCCAGCGAACGGGGAACTTAGCATCACACCTGAGCTGGACCGTAGGTCGTAAAGGTTACCTAACACAGACGGCTTTGTAAGACTAGATCAGGGGAATTGAGTGGACGCTAGACATTGTGGCGACGAGAGGTTTAAAGTTAACACGTCAGTGTAATTCTGGGGAGAACAGGTGTTTGGCAATTAGGAATGTTTGATCTGGGTCAAGTAGTAAACACAATGGCTTCACGGACCGTTTTCACACCGGCTAGTTAAATTCGTTGTAAACTAGATTGGGTCACTTAAGAATGTTTGCTCTAGGGATATCAGTCCAGAATTGACTGACAGGCCACTTGTTAGCTAATTTGATCTGATAGGTACTTCAGAGGCGTGGCTTAAGTAATCGTCTTGAGGGTTGGGTAGAACGGAGTAAAGGGAGGAGATTAATTTGGACAATAGATTGATACTTATACTTCGAGCCTGTGGAATTCCCGTCATTAATCGCAGCCTGCCGGCAAACAAACACAGATCGACCTAAAAGGTAAATTTTACGGTCGGATTCTGTTTTGGCGATTGATGGAAAGTTCCCAGGTAAGAGAAAATATTAATTTTAATCTTGTATACTTAGGTTAGGGAGTTAAGCTTAGTCTATACTACCTTTTCCTAATTTGTCTGCACATTCTGCTTGAAATAGTTCTTTGTGAGTATTCAGTATCTCAGTTAGGGAACTGCTAAACAATTCCTATTTCTTGTATGTTTGTGTCACATGTTTTTCAGTGTATGTTTTCATGTGTATAAAATAAGATGTGAACCATGATATTTGCTATAATGAAATGTAATTATATTGTTTCCACCATCTACCAAAATATGAGTTTGGACTGTGGGAAATCATGCCCATATGTGCAGGGATGCTGCTACGTTTTGTGTGCCCACCATGTGCTCACTTAATGTGTTCACCTGAACAGGGGATTTATAACCCCAGGGGAAGAATGATGGGTGTACAGTATTTACTGTCACTGAAAGATAATATTCAGGACAGCATGCACATATAAAATGGTTGGAGTTTTCAGCACATAACCTGCTCCACGTGGTCATGTAATATCAATGTCAGCCAGTTGGAAGTCTGAGTGATGACGGACAACAGACTTAGAAAGTCAACTATTATGACATAGCATGAAGAGGGAAGGCAGGATATGTGACGCCCATGTAAGACAAAAGACCTTCAGACTAGACTGGAGAGGATGTGGCTACATTGTGTTAGACTCGGCCAGCTGGGAACGAGGTGGAGAACGAGGTGGGAACGATGTGGAGACCGAGGTGGGGATGAAGTGGAGAATAAGCTGAAACAGGCAGAAAACAGGCAAGGAAGAGTTGGACAAGCTTGACAGTTCCTCACGGCTGTCAGAGGCTTATAAGTTAAGTTAACCCCTTTACGTTAACTTATTACCATCATCATCATACCACTCTAAACCCCGGAGCTGTTTTTCTCGCTGAAGCTTATAACATCATTTCCGTTAACCAGTCACTGTTTGTGTAAATCAACAAACTGGGAATTTCATTGTAGTAAATAAATCTGTATGTCAAGTTTTAAACTACATCGTTTGTTAAATTCCAAATGAGTCTGTTCTTACACGTTTAACTAACTGTTAAGATAGAATACCATTTGGTGGGGGCTCAAATAATATAATAATTCTTTAATTATTCATAATAACACCGGGAGAAGGTAGATGACGGAGGAATCATTTGCCCTGTCTAATAATTCATTAAGTATAATACTATAGACATCTAAAATTCCTTTTCTTCTCTTGTGGGTACCAAGTTCAGCTAATGTTAATGTACTTAACGAGCCAATATAGTTGTTTTCTTGGGTATCCAGGACTTTATCTGAGAGCAACATAGCTCAGATTTTAGTTCGGTTAATCTGGTGGAAGGAATGTGTTGAGAGGAACATCCCTACTCAACATTATAAAACATTAAATCCCACCCGTCACGTCACAATGCACCTCCAAGTGGGGCCAGTCCCGCCAGTCATTCCCATGCACCCCCAAGTGGGGCCAGTCCAGCCAGTCATTCCCATGCACCCCCAAGTGGGGCCAGTCCAGCCTGTCATTCCCATGCACCTCCAAGTGGGGCCAGTCCAGCCTGTCATTCCCGTGCACCTCCAAGTGAGGCCAATCCCAAGCACACATGAATGGCCTGGGCAAAATATCCAAGTGACTCTCACCACCTTTGACCTCTGGATTGATGTAACCTTTTCCATAGGAAGAAAACCTGATTTCACCTTCCTGAGCAGGTTTTGTCAATCCATTACGATGACATCACAACGCCACAGTTACTATCTCAACCTCCATTCTCATGCTGGATGTGGTAATGCCATATGCCAATAAAAATGACGTCATCACAGGGAGACGGCCAACTTTAGAGGTTCTACTGTAGTTATGCAACTGCTAATGAAACAATGGTTGCTACTGAAGAAAGCAGCTTTTTTTTTTTTTTTTGAAATCTGAACCATACGTCATCCTTATCATATAGCACGTTGTTTACCCAACGTCGCTCCTACCAGAGCTTAAAAGAAACTCGTTCCCTCGCCAAATTTATGTTTCATGCACTTTCGTGCCTAATGTGCCTTAAATGCCCTGTACCCGTCTCTGTGGCAATGGGCCCCCATCCCTCTTGTCCGCTACCAGTTCCCCTGGTTACTGTTCTTTCTAACTGATAAACACGGAACCCCATTATATAGTTTAAAACCAAGTTACATGTTTGTAATTCTAATGTTGTTTCAGTTATAACACACACCACTGAAAGTTGGACAAGAAATGAGAGTTAAATGCATTCGAAAGGTAAGTGTGCCGCAATATAGGCAGGCCATAAATATGGCCAATTGTCTGAACGCGGTTTCTGGGACCTCTCCACGGCGATCCTCATCCACATGGTGGCACTTTGTGTCATCGGGTGTTTATCGCTTGTGCGATGTCCTGGTGGGGTAGAAATTCATTCATTGCATTCGAAAATACACGACAAAGGAAACGGATGTAAATTAAATAGGAGGATTTCAAGATAGGAGAATAGAAAAGAGAAATGTCTGGGCAACAGATAATGTCAACAGTTAACAAGACAACGAATATGGCGAAAAACTAACAGAGAATTATTAAACAGGTATTTACGTGTGGGGGGGGGGAGACTTAATAAATGTTCGAGAGAAATGCCAAGACGAATGTTGATGACAAGAGCTGAAATTTGCTGCACTTGGATCTGTTTGCTAAATTGAAATAAAATTGCGTGAAAAGAATAGAAAGGAAGAATAGACTGGGAGCTTTATGTGATGTATATCGGCACAAAACGACGATGATCATTTTTGATATCATTCGAATACCATTCTAAACACACACAATTCGAATCACCATCGACGCAATTTATAGAGAGCCGCTGGCAGTTAGAGCTAGCGCTTGAAGGATGACATTTCCCAGGCTTCCAGATAGTGTTAGTGACTGTCTCCATGGAGACGTCACAAGCTGGCTGTCTGTACTTTCTGCTATCGAGGTGATGTCCCCTTGAGATAGGCAGGAGAAAATAATGGGAAGCCAAATACATTTAAAATTAATTACAATCTAGCCAGAATATATGCAGACAGGCAGACAGACAAAAAGAGCGTGCACCCCCCCCCCCACACACACACATAAAGTGATAGAAAGAAATTACATAGCTACATAGAACCAGTCAAAAAGGCCGAAATGCACGCAACCACTTTGATATATTTAATTTTTTTTTTAAAGTGACATTTACAGATATTAATCAACAGAAGATGATACAAACAGACGCGTTGTAAGAAAAAGAAAAAGAAAGTGAAAGAAAGATGTCGTCACACCGAAAAGCAGGAAAGACCCATAGTTTATCTTGCAGGGTCGCCTTTGTCGTTTAGAAACCTTCTCTCCGAGACCAGGCTGGGCAATCTGTAGGTCATGTTCCATAGTCATGATCGATGTATTTGCCTAGTGAGCTCCATACACTGTTTTAATGTTTGTTCAATCCTTCGTGCTGGATATGACCAAGCTGACCTAGAGCTCCATACACTGTTTTAATGTTTGTTCAATCCTTCGTGCTGGATATGACCAAGCTGACCTAGAGCTCCATACACTGTTTTAATGTTTGTTCAATCCTTCGTGCTGGATATGACCAAGCTGACCTAGAGCTCCATACACTGTTTTAATGTTTGTTCAATCCTTCGTGCTGGATATTACCAAGCTGACCTAGAGCTACTCTTCGCGGACACCTCTGTGTAGATGATGAGGATGATGTCTTATGGACGTTAATGCTAAGCTGCCAGTGCCCTTGTATCTCGGTGTCTAGGGTAGAAGGAATCTTGTTCCTTCAGTAGCTCCCAGTGTTAAGACAACCCTAGACAAGTCACGTATGTCTACTATGATACTGTCCATTCTGTGTCATAATTGATCTTGTCTAGGTCATATACTTGCTGGATTCAATATTCCGCCTCGGCCATCCAGGATTAACCCCACGGAGGCTGCAGTAAATCTCATGCAGATTTAATCGTCGCCGAACTTTTAAGTTCCAAAGACACTTTTGAAAATTATGAAGTTGAACTGTGGAAGAGAAACACAAATACAGTTACACAGTAGAACATAACAACATAAGTAGGCTTGCCAAAAGAACATGAAGGAAACTTTCAGATACTGAAGGGACCGTGTAAACACATAGCACCTGCTCGCTATTGGAACATGGCTAGATCTATCCCCTGCTGTTTTGGTGCATCAAAGCAAACCTCAGAGTTCAGTCTGATAGAATCGACCAGAATGTTTAAGCCTGTGAAACGAAATCTAGTCCACACGATCGACCCTGCAGGACAAACTATGAGGCCCTGGTAAGGACTTCAACCAATAATCTTCTAGTTGTATGAGGCCTGAGTTGACTTAAACCTTGGTTAATTGCTCAGTAAGTATCATCATCATGACTGTCTGCTTGTGGCATTCAGGGTCGTCCTAAATAATTGGTCTGCGGGGAACTTGCTCAATGGGTTAAATACCTTTTGCTGATCTGTGCATGCAAAGTAATTTGCCATAAATAAACAAATATAGTTCTTTTTTTGCGTTTACCCGCTGTAAACTCTGGCAGAAAGTTCTGGTTGTTCATCCACTTCTGGACTGCAGTCCTGTTCCAGAACCGGAGTGTTGCGTGTGCATCTGTTTTACAGATCTCATTTATTTGTATACAGACTGCTGTTTCCTTGCCTCTCAGGCAGATGTACTCCGACTTCAAAGAAAGCTCCAATTAGTCGACTCTTACGACATGCTGTTGGGTTGGCAGTGGGTCTATTCTTGTTTTCCCTATAATAGGGCCCCGGAACCCACACAGGGAAATTTGTCCTTTCAGTTCATTAATTTATGTTTCACATTTCTATCTCTCTCTCACACACACAAGCCTCAGAGTGAATAATGCATCTGTGCATCCTCTGCCTTTTCTGAAACCGAATTGTGATGCACTCAGCTGTTGTTCAGCTATGGGTCTAACTCTCTGTTCTAGTAATTAGGCGTACATTTGTCCTACGTGACTCAGTAGTGATTTACCTCTGTGTGCTTCATATTTTCTCCTATTACCTTTCTTTTTCCATAACGGTACAATTAGTGCCTGTTGCCACTTAGCTGGGACCTTTCTTTCTTTCTAAGCTATATTAAAAATGCTAGTAAGTTATTTAACACCCACTTCTCCGCATGCTTGGATCCCTTCTGTATTAATTCCATCCAGACCTAGTGCCTTGTTTCTGGGGCTGTATTGTATAACTGCTCTTACTTCCGCTGCTCTGAAATTTGGTTCCTCTTGTTCGCAGCTTTGAGGTACAAAGTTAAAATTATCTACGTTGCCTGTGGGGTTGAGAAGTTCTTGAAAATACTCTGCCCATCTTGCCAACCTCTGTTGTGGACTAAATAGAGGTATGCCTCTCTTGTTGTTGATGATAGTTGTTGGGTTGTATCTTATGTCTCTTTCTCTCATGATCTTTATATGTTTACAGAATTCTCTAGGGAAGTTCTTGCTGAGGGTAGCCATCTGTTGACCATAATTTCTCCAAGTCTCGTCTTTAGATGTTTTAATTTTGCGTTTTGCTTCCTTTTTTACTAATCTGTAATGAACATAATCTTGATGTGATTTTAATTTTATCCATTTTTTATATGCCTCCTTCTTTCTGGATACGCTATCTTTAACTCTGTTGTTGCACCAAATAGTTCTTAAACGTTTTACACCGCCCACCCTTCTGACTCCGCATTTGGTTTGAAGTGTGTTGAGCATAGCCGTCCTAAAACATGTCCGCTCTGAATCGATGTTGGAATATTCGCCTGGAAGGTTATTTAGTAGCTCTGCCATTTCTTGTTGGATCTCATCTTTAACCGCATTATCCTGAAGTCTACGGAAGTTGAAAACATCTGTGGTGACTATTTTATGTCTTGGCTTTCTGTACTCAGTGTTCTAATGCTATGTTGAAATCCATTTGTCATTATTATTACTATTAGTGCGCAGTTAAACAATGCTTGAGCTTTTTGAGGCTCCTGTCCCTAGACTGTTGCAGCGCGGCTGCCTCTACATGTTTCTACAACATTTTTTTTTTCTTATTTACCCCACCAGGACATCACATAAATGATAAACACCCGATGAAAGTGCCACCATGTAGATGAGGATCACCTGTAGAGAGGTCCCAGAAGACTCGTTCAGCCATTATACCATATTTATGGCCAGGGTATTTTGCGGTGCCTGGCAAGAGCCAGAGTAGAGCTTCAAATAAAAAAAAATGCATCTCAGAAAGGGATGAAATACAATAATATTTAATAACGTCCACAACATATGGTATGTTCTTTTCTATATCCACGTCTCAAGTCTCAATTCGAAGGGCAGCAACTCTTAAACAATCATTTGACTTCTGCTGGTACAACTTCCTGAGAGATTGCTTACCTTGACAACGTTTTGATTGGCTGCAAACAATGTGAACATCCAATCAGAAGCTGGTATTTGGTTGTACAAGACAGAAGAAGTGAAACCACGGTCGGCACTCAAAACTGTCGGAATTATTTTATTCTTTGATTGGTTTCTACTTTGTTATTAATTCACAAATAAATGCCTTTTGGAAGTGTTCCCAAGATTCTAACCCGGGTTGGCAGGAGCAGCGCGCTGACTGTTAGAGTAGTCAGCCAGCGGTTGTTGTGGTGGTATGCGATGCGTAGACCAAACTTTTCACAACATGAATAGGACACATTCTTATGTTTGTTATTGTCCTCTGCTTAGTCTCAGATCTCATCGTTTCCAGTTAAATTACATTTATATGTTATTATTACTGTTGTCATTTAAATTCACACACATATGTATGTTGGTGTTCAATATAAGTTATTAATTATTGTTATATAATTAACACTATTTTTCAGAAAATGATGTGTGTCTATTACTATTACTATTATTGGTGTTTGATCCATATTTTTATAAATTATTTATCTATATATGTTCATTGCTGCAGATGTCACCTGCCTACATTCGTCTCTCTGGTTGGCCTTTTCTTTCCAGTTGGTGACACCAAGTGTTGTTTGCAGGTCTGTCTGGACATAATCTCTCCATCGTCTTATTGGTCTGCCTTGTGTTCTACCGACTCTATGACCATTCAACCCCCTGGTGTATACAGTTTTTGGCTCTCCTTTCAACTCAGACCGTTAGCTGGAAAGCCGCCGATCGCTTGGTGGGAGTTCTCTCCCTTGGCTGCATTGCAAACACAGAGCGGAAAAGTCATGAATCAAATGACATACTTACCCATCATCATACGGTTGCGTAGGGTTTGGGTTAGGGATAGGGTTAGCGGCATTAGGGTTTGGGTTAGGATTAGGGTTAGGGGTAGGGTTAGATGTGACAGTTTTGACGTAGGAGTTCCATATACTGGTCGACAATCTGATGCTTGTAAGAGTGGCGCCACTGGATTTTTCCCAAATATGACGGCAATAGCGCGCGGCTAGTGCCTAATCGGTGGCGAATTGTCTGTTTGAGTAGCATCCACAGTCCTTCGATTGTTTGGGTGTGTATGTGACTGTGCGCGATTATTCCCTAACCCTACCCTTAACGCTAACCCTACCCCTAACCATGCAAATTTATCGGTCAGTGAGTCATACAGATCTGCAGGAGTTACATCTGTGGCAACTAATACCACGTTTGTATATATAAGGATATATTTACTTTAAAAAAAACCCAGATTTCCCCGAAGCGTCAAATAAACACCCAGATCTGGGGGAAACACCCAAGCATTGGCAGCCCTGTTGTTGACCTCACTGTCTTTTTTTATTCGTGACTTTTCCGCTCCGTGTTTGCAATGCAGCCAAGTGAGAGAACTCCCACTAAGCAATCGGCGGCTTTCCAACTAACGGCCTTAGTTGAAAGGAGAGCCCAGTTTTTACTTCTTTGTCATCTGACATACTTTTAAAATAACCCAACCATTCAAGTCTATTAGCTCTCATGATGCCAGTGATCAATTATGTCTTAAACAGATTATGAATTTCTTTGTTGCTTCGTACACTCTTGATGAGTCCAAAGATTCATTGTAATACTCTGTTTTCAAAAACCTTTTTTTTATTATCTCAACTTGCTGGAGCAGTCGAAGTTTGCACCCAAGTACTTATATGTTTCAGTTCGTTTGATTTTCATAATATCAACTTGTATATATCCTTGTCATTGAGAGTTAGAAAAAGAATTCTTGCTTGCTACATACATCCAGTTTTAACACATAGCTGTGAATCCTGGACAATCGGTAGGCAGGCCAAACAATTTCTGGAGGCCTTGGAGATGTGGTTTTACAGAAGAATGCTTAGAATACCTTGGACAGCCAAAAAAGAGCAAACAAGAGGTTTTGAAAGAGGCGGGAGCCTGAAGACAACTTATCACAGACATCAGAAGGAGACAGTCATCATTTTTCGGCCATGTTATGAGAAGAGGGAAAATAGAACATGTTGTGACCACTGGAAAGATATGTGGAAGGAGAGATAGAGGAAGACAACGAGAGAAGATGCTTGACAGTCTTGTTGCATGGCATGGAGGTGTGGGTTGCACACAAACTGATACATGCTGCAGGAGATCGCTCATAATGGAGAGGCATGATCGCCCACGCCAGTCGGCAAGGCACCTGATGATGATGATGTCGCCGGAGTTTATATCCTTTCCCTGTCTAGTTATTATCATGTATTCTGTCTTATCTTGAGTGATAAGTAGTCCCATTTTCTGAGCTGATTCTTTTAAGCCTCTAGTTCATTTTCTCTGATATCAGTGTCATCTGCATAACCAAGTATTCTTGAAGATTCTCCTTTAGTACACTCTTCTTTCAATTTCCTTATAATTTTATCCAGGGCCAAGTTCAAAAGAAGGGCTGACAGAGCATCACCTTGCTTTAAACCAGATGTTATTTGAAAAGGGTCTGACTTTCTGCCTTTATATATTACTATATTACAAGTGTCTTCCATACATAGTTTGGTAATTGTAATTAACTTCTTTGGTATTCAAAAATCCTTTATAGCATTCCATAAACTGTTTCTGGGTACACTATCATAGTCCTTTTTTGAATCCACAAAAACATTATGTACATCTCTTCTGTATTCCCAGTTTTGCTCTGCTTTTTGCCGTAATGAATATCTGGTCTGTTGTTGACCTGTTCTGTCGGAAAACCCGCTTGATAATCTCCCAATATGTCTTCGACGTATGGTTTAGGCTAGTTTAGCAGTACCACCGATATATTTATACGTGCACAAATTGGTGTGCTTGGCATGAGATTGAATATATATATATATCAATTTCTTGCCAAGCACACCACTTTGTGCACTTTCCTACACAAGATATCACTTATATCTCTTGCCAAGCACACCACTTTGTGCACTTTCCTACACAAGATATCACTTATATCTCTTGCCAAGCACACCACTTTGTGCACTTTCCTACACAAGAAATCACTTATATCTCTTGCCAAGCACACCTGTTCTTCTGTGTCCATAGTATTCTGAGAATTGTTCTGTAGCGTTTCAGCCCACAAGTCCCTGCTTTCTTTTGTAAGGACTGCGATATTATGTGACTCAGTATGACTGATATGTTGATACCAGAAAGATGCATGCTTTCAAAATGTTGACTGTGATGTCCTTGCTGATGCTGAACTATAAACTGTTAATGCTCTATAATGTTGACTGTGATGTCCTTGCTGATGCTGAACTATAAACTGTTAATGCTCTATAATGTTGACTGTGATGTCCTTGCTGATGCTGAACTATAAACTGTTAATGCTCTATAATGTTAATCTATCTGTTGAAAATATGAATCTGGTGTATGTCCAGAATGGTCAGGACACAAAAAAGGTCCTTTACTTTTACTTGCGCTGAGAGGAAGCTGTACCATATAGTCCTGTTTAGTATTTCTGTTCTTTGAATTTCTTTTACTATGTAATAATGTGCTTGACATCCATATTCATTGTTCATAAATTATTTTATCATAAAGCTTTGCCAATTTTTTTTTTTTTAAATTATTTGTGAATATTAAATATGCTCAGTAATGATATCAGAAAGTAATGTTGATGAGAAAATAGGAACATGATGTGTCAGCGGGTAATAATAATTGGTAGCAAAGTAAAATGTGCACATTTTTAAGATTAATGAGATCTTGGAATATTGTGACAGTAAATAAGGAAAATGGAACATAAGTGAACATTAGAAAAATTAACTGAGGTAATTGGAACATGTGAAAAAGAATATTATTGAAAAAAATGAGAACAAACTTTGTCAGCTAGTAAGGTTATTGGCAACAGTGGAGTATCTGACAACTGATAAACATGAATCAAGCTCAGGACAGATTCATTTAGTGTGGAGTTTAACATCAGTTGGCTTTGATAACCAGTTTAGACATATCCCCTTATTGTTACAAAATAACTATCTGACTGCTGTGAGCGGGAATAATTTGAGGCATTGAAGAAAAGGACTCCTCATCTGACAGTATAATGCTTGGTATATGTGAAATTCCCTAAGAGCAGCAGCAGTATAATGCTTGGTATATGTGAAATTCCCTAAGAGCAGCAGCTACTGTAGAATTAGTTTAAGCTAGTCATCCAAGTTTGATAAACCTCACAGTTGTTGTTTTTATTGTCCAGACCACGCTACACTAGAGCATCCCAAATGACCCGATTCTGCTGTCATGCAACACCAACTTAAAGTAAGTCAGTGTTGCCAGGTTTGAGAAGAATCTTTCTGCAGCTGAAAAACCTCCAGTTGATGTCATTTTTTAGAATCCTCAAGTCTTTTGTTATGATGCAGTATTCATTTGTTTTTCAATTGTATTTTTAAACATGAGAAAGTATAGTGTGAAAGCAAAAGGTCGCCCAAGGAAAATATTGATTGATGATAAAAAAGACACAGATTTTCAAATGACTTTTGCTACAAACCCCCAGGCACTTGTCTTCCCTCTCAACACCAAACCATCTCTATAGATAATCAGATCCTCTGGGCGTGAATTGTCCTGAATCAACAGTTGGACTTTCCACCTCCATAGTACCCGGTGGCCACTCTCTGCACTCCCCGCCCAATGTAATCATAATCCTCACAGGTCAGACTTTTCCTCTGGTACTCTGACCCACTCCTCTCCTCGCCTCATGTTCTCCAAAATGCATAATTGTCTTATTGAGTCTTCTGCATAAGCCATCCACAGTTTTCCCCTTTTTCAGCCTCTAACCCTTACCTGCAGCCAAAGCTTCATACAGAGGGTGTTCTTTGTTTGCAGCTACTCTGAGGTATGACTTAGTGTACAACACCTTTAGCCTATCTGCAATAGTCGGCAATGCAAGAATGTATCACATGCACACAATTAGGGTGTCTCTTGAACATCCCAGGATCACCCGTCTAACTTCATTCTGTATATGCTCCAGTTTCTCTATCTGACTTTTTGAGACAGTGAGTAACCCCAGTCTAAAATCAGTCACTGAAATGATTAAGTGCTGGTAAAGTGTGAACATCATTCTCTGCTCCATGTCCATTGCTGTCATAATGTTGAGTGCATTAAGACCTTTTTAAGCCTTTTTTGCTACCCCCTCTATGTGATCCGTGAAAGACAAACTTCTGTCAAAGGTGATTCTGAGGTATCGCAGTCTGCTGTATCTTTTGATGTCCCTTCTATTTATTTTGAGGCTTGGAACATCAGCTCTAACAATCCGGCTGTCCAAAGAACACCAAAGAACGGTTTCCTTATCAGGGTTGATTACAGCACTCATCTTTGTACACCAGTCGATCACCTTATCTACTGTCACCTGTAACTTTTTAGTTATATGACTCCAGTCTCTCCCCTTCCTATATATGAGAACATCATTTGCAGTTGTCAATAATCTGCCAACTCCAGATGTTTTCAGGTCCGTAATCTTGCTTGTAAAAATATTGAAAATTCAATGTACATTGAATGAAGTTCATCGGATCAAGTTATCAGTCAAGAGTTCCAGCTTCACAGCAAACATGTTGATGTATACTGTTATGACATGTTGATGTGTACTTTTTTGACATGTTGATGTGTAATTTTGTGCCATGTGTTGATCTGTAATCGTATGTCAAGTGTTGATCTATACTGTTATGACATGAGTTATTCATGTGTTAATCTGTAAGCTTATGTTAAGTGTTGATCTGTGTTTCTATGGCATGTTGATCTAAAATCTTATGTCAAGTGTTAATCTGTTATCTTGTGTCAAGTGTTAATCTGTTATCTTGTGTCAAGTGTTAATCTGTTATCTTGTGTCAAGTGTTAATCTGTTATCTTGTGTCAAGTGTTAATCTGTTATCTTGTGTCAAGTGTTAATCTGTTATCTTGTGTCAAGTGTTAATCTGTTATCTTGTGTCAAGTGTTAATCTGTTATCTTGTGTCAAGTGTTAATCTGTTATCTTGTGTCAAGTGTTAATCTGTTATCTTGTGTCAAGTGTTAATCTGTTATCTTGTGTCAAGTGTTAATCTGTTATCTTGTGTCAAGTGTTAATCTGTTATCTTGTGTCAAGTGTTAATCTGTTATCTTGTGTCAAGTGTTAATCTGTTATCTTGTGTCAAGTGTTAATCAGTGTTTTTATGACATGTGTTGATCTGTACTGCCATATCAAGTGTTGATCTGTACTGCAGCATCAAGTGTTGATCTGCGTTTCAGATGGACGCAAACTTTGATCTGCCAGAAAGACCTACATCAGATGGTGAGATGTTTTGCACAAATACTGTCTAATCTTTATTTTGTTCCATAACAGGATAGAAGAGGGAGAAAAGTCCAGCAAGAAATAAGTTACCTTGTCATCTCAAGATAGAAGAGGGAGAAAAGTTCAGCCAGCAATAATTTATCTTGTCATCTCAGGATAGAAGAGGAAGGGGGGGGGGAATAATTTTAAAAATCTGCATTTTTATAAACAAAACAAGTAAAGAATACTTTGTTCTTATAAATGCAATGCAGTGTGAGTGATAGCAACAAACCTGAGACATAAAAAACTTACAGTGGCGACGGTCGAAAGGTGTTTTAAAGAAAAGAAATGTAGCTATAGTTTGGCATACTAAAACACTACATCGGTCATGTGAAAATTCAAGAATAAAATCAGTAGTCCGGGGTAGAAAAGATAGAGATCTGGGAGAGAAAAGAAGAAACTCCAGCACATCAACAGGTGAAAACAAGATGCTGGCATCGTACAGAACACATTGAGAAGACTTGCTGTTAGTGTAATAGTTATGCTCTTGTAACTCAGTGGGCAGAAGAGACAGAAGAAGACCTATAAATACATAAAGAAGATAATTAAAGATGGTATTGACTAATATTAGAATGACATGTGAGCTAAAAGAGCTGGCAAAAGATACGGTGGCTTCGGAGGGTTGGGTGAGTGCTTATACTCCGAGGGTAGACTAAGAAGACCAACCACCAATAGACATTACTGGACAGATACTTGTCCAGGACCATGCCAACACCCTCTCACCTTACTCTGGACAACTGGTCACACACTTCCATCTGACTATGTCAACACCCTCTCACCATAATATGGACAACTGACCAGACACTTCTCTCGGACCATGTCAGCACCCTCTTGCCCTAATATGAACAACTGGTCAGACACTTCTCTCTCACCATACCAAATTTCTCTCACCTTACTGTGAACAACTGGTCAGATACTTCTCTCTCACCATACCAACATTCTCTTACCTTATTGTGGACAACTGGTCAGACACTTCTCTCTCACCATACCAAATTTCTCTCACCTTACTGCAGACAACAGGTCAGACACTTCTCTCTCACCATACCAACGTTCTCTCACCTTACTGTGGAAAACTGGTCAGACACTTCTCTCAGATCATACCAACATCCTCTCATGTTACTGTGGACAACTAGTCAGACACTTCTCTCAGATCATACCACAACAGATTTGAAATCCTGACCTATGCAGGTTTGCGCTGTTTGATTCTGAAAGCCGTCGTCATTGTGACTGAAAAGCTTTGCACATGGAAATTAAACTTCTTACTTGTCTGGAACAGTCAGAAACTGTGCACTGCCCACCCCACCCTTCTCGAGCCCTCCCCATTGTTTGTGATATTTATTCTGTTGAATTGTCATGGATGTTTTTTTCTCCCTGACAGATGCCATCAACTTAGCTAACCATCTGTTGAAACAGTTCCGTATCCCAACAAAGATTACCAAAGCTGAGGATATTAGTTCATCCCTGTTTGTTGTGTTGTACGAGTGTCTCTTTAGTGATCGACTTCCAGGTGAGAGTTCTTTACCACATTAATTAACATCTGGGTTTTTCCTGTCTTTTCCTTTCCTGTGGTGGTGTCTTTTTTGACAGCTGTCAGAACAACACTGGTGCAACTGTGCTTGTTTTTAGGCAAAGAGCGGTACAACTGCTCTTGTTCACAGCCAGTGTGTACAACTGCTCTTGTTTACAGCCAGTGTATACAACTCTTGTTTACAGCCAGTGTATACAACTCTTGTTTACAGCCAGTGTGTACAACTCTTGTTTACAGCCAGTGTATACAACTGCTCTTGTTTACAGCCAGTGTATACAACTGCTCTTGTTTACAGCCAAAGTCATACAATATCAGAACAGTGATGCATTGGATCCCTGGCTACTCTGTCATACCAGATAAAAACAGCTGACAGATTGGCAAAGAAAGGAGCAACACAAGAACAACCAGCCACAGCGGCAACCCTACAGAGAACAAAAGCACTTATAAGAGCTTTAAACTTCTTCTTCTTCTTCTTCTTCTTCTTCTTCTTCTTCGTCTGTTTGCTTGAAATAAATTATGTATATCAGCAGTGTTGTCTCTAGTATGAACTTCACTGTCTTTTGTAATTCACTCAGTGACCCGTGAAGTTTGACTTGCACCGATGTTTCTCTTGGCCAAACGTTTTGCCTTGAAATGTTGTATTTGTGACAGTCTTGGAGGACATGATCTGTTGTCTCAGGTGCCAATCCACAAGTGCACATGGCTGAATTGCCAATTTCAAATTTTGTGTAGAACTGTAAACAAAGAGACTTGGCTGAACAGATGGTCCATATGAGATACTGGAAGAGAGGTTTGCAGACATATTGCTGGCCCTGATCTCAACGACAGCATCAACCATCTAACAAGGAGGGACCAGGCCACCATCTTCAGCCTCAGAATAGAACATTTTTCTACTCACTGGGCATCTAAACAGAATACAGCCACAACATTCCTCAGTGTGCCAGCTATGTAACTACCCCTACTTAACTGTTGACAATCATCTCTGCCTCAGTTAACAGACAAATAGAACACCTTGTACAGAGGAAAAGAACAACTTGTGAAAACATGTAAATTCCACCTCATGGCATTGGGCCGAAGGGCGACAGCTCATGGGCAGCTGGATCGATAACAGTAACACAGCCAAAGTTATAGAAGGTGACAGAGACAGTTTTGTTGATGGGTGTGATGCCATCATCAGATAATAGCTTGAAGGATATCGTTCTAAGAGCAACATGTTTTGGTGAAGGACAGGGTTGTCAATGCCAGCTGATCATTTACATACATTAGTGTGTGAACGTTCTCTCTCTCCTGCGTTTGTGGCCATTTGTAATCTTGCTCCCTGGGAAATTGTAGTATCCGTCATCAGTTGTTTGTTTTAACATGATCATTGATGGGCTTAGTATTCCCCTTTGACTTTTGTTAGTTGCGATTGGCTTTGTCTGTTGACATTGCTTCTGTCTTCTCAAATGTCAGTGTTTGCCATCTCTGTTGACATTGCTTCTGTCTTCTCAAATGTCAGTGTTTACCATCTCTGTTGACATTGCTTCTGTCTTCTCAAAGACAGAGTTTGCCATCTCTGTTGACATTGCTTCTGTCTTCTCAAATGTCAGTGTTTGCTGTCATTGCTTTTGTCTTTTCCAGTAATATTATTTGCCTCCTATTGACATTGTGTCTGCCTTGTTTAATGACTTCTGTTTGGCCTCAATGGTGAGGACTGCAGAGAAAACTCAAGCCTGTGTAGACGAATGCTGTATAGAAGATAAATGTACCAGCCAAAAGGCAGCTTGCAGTATTGAACATAATGTAACCATTTGTTTCATAGAAAACACAAACAGACTACCCTGTGTAGTACAAATATGAATCTTATCCTATAATATTAGTCTTTTTAAGTAACATTGTTCTGATATTTCTCCAGATGTTATTCGTCATCCTGTTTCAAAGGATGATGAAATCCACAACTGCCAAATTGTTATCGATGTTTTGTCTAGCGATGTGATCCATGACAGCCTTAGCCATATCCGAGGAGTGGATATTGTGGCCGGAGATTTGACTGCAATCTTTAACCTGCTCGATATCTTCTCACACCTCTTGGAATACGTCCTGAACAAGATTGAAAGTGATCATGAAGGTAAGCACTCACAGAATTTATTTTCATCCTGGATGGCCATCATAGATGATGGTACAGTGATAACATCCTCCTCTTCTTCTTTGCCACACTCACTGGCTGTAACTTGGTGGAAAGTTCTGGTTGTTTGACCACCTGATCAAGTGAATTGTCCAGTGGAACAGACTGACTATTATCCTCAAAAGACTGATTCTGTGGGGAGTAGGCAGTGTGTCTGGACCGTTGTCATCATAGAAAAGAGATGTGGACTTTTAGTCAGGTTCTGACTGGCACCATCAGTATGGGAACTCTTTATTTCTACTGAGAATATGGACAGAGCACTTGTGGGAACACCAGAATGCAGTTGATGTCAGTTCTTGATTGATTCATCCATTTAAAAAAAAAAAACATTCATTCTCACTGTTTTTTTTTTCTTTCAATTCATTGTTCGTTGATGAATACTAGCATTGATAGCACAGTATGTTGAAGAATATTTTTATTGTTTTGTTTTTCTTCAAATATCTGTGAAAAATGTGTGACATCTTTGTAATAGTTTGAATTGTTTTTCCCCTGTTTGGGTTTGGGGCACTTGTGGGATAGGGCGGGATAGAATATACCTGCTGCTCCATAACAGACATGTCATTAAAGTCAACCAATTAGAGGCTTGAGATTGAATGTCTTGGGCCAAAAAGTGTGGATGTGTCACAGCCTAGCTGTCAATCACAACACAGCCTAGCTGTCAATCACAACACAGCTTAGCTGTCAATCACAACACAGCCTAGCTGTCAATCACAACACAACCTCATCTCCAAAATCCTAAAAATAAGTCATGGTCCCAGAAATTTGTGGGGAGAAGTCCGTTAAAAAGCAAGGATGTTATACAGTCATCAATGCATTGAAACTTATTTATTTATCTACATTGAAGAACAATATAGGAATAGTAAATAAACACATAGTCAAGCTTTAATTGGAATACATTACCTGGGGCCTACAAATACCTGTATCAGGTGACTCATGCCTTGACTTCTATCTCTGAGGTTTATGGGAAAATTTGATTTCTTTGTGGCTTGTAAAAAGCTATTTTATTTACAGGGAACCACCTCCCCCCTCTTCCCCCCCCCCCCCATTTTTTTATTTTTGTGTAATATATTAGTATCATGACCTCCTTAATGTTTACGAAGCACAAACACCCAATAACATTAACTTTGCATCGTGTAAACATTTCAATCTAGGAAAGTAAATTCAGTGACTTTGGGGTGGGGGTTGGGGGGGGGGGGGGGGGGGGGACCCGACAGGAAGTGTTGGTTTTGTGGCTTCTCAGGGCAACACAGTTGAGAAAAAAGAAGAAGAGATATAATGTACGTTTGTTCCATTTCTGCTGTTAATAGTAAGTAAATGAACAAACCCTTGTTTCCTGATGCTAATGGCGCATTGGTGTCATCAATGTCTTGACAATATATCAGCATGTTTGTTTACACAGGGCAAACAATGACTTGTGTTTCAGATACAAAGTCTGTACGTAGTCTAGAGACTAACTCTCAGGCCTCAACACCCTCCAGGAGAGCTGCATCTGTCAGCTGCAGGAAGCTTCCCCAAGGAATCATCGCTCAATCTGGCAGGTAACTTGTTTCACTTTTTGTGTGTCCATTTGTCATGTACTGACTTGGATGTTGTGTTCTTGTCCTAGATGTCATGTACTGACTTGGATGTTGTGTTCTTGTCCTAGATGTCATGTACTGACTTGGATGTTGTGTTCTTGTCCTAGATGTCATGTGCTGACTTGGATGTTGTGTTCTTGTCCTAGATGTCATGTGCTGACTTGGATGTTGTATTCTTGTCCTAGATGTCATGTGCTGACTTGGATGTTGTGTTCTTGTCCTAGATGTCATGTGCTGACTTGGATGTTGTGTTCTTGTCCTAGATGTCATGTGCTGACTTGGATGTTGTGTTCTTGTCCTAGATGTCATGTGCTGATTTAGTTTTCATGTTGTGTTCTCAAGTGTCATGTACTGACTCAGACTGAACAAGCTGTACCAACAGGTTCATTTTTCTCCATTTACAGAGCAGAGACAGGTGCACCCTTGCTGGCATGGTTTTTTTTGTTTTTTTTAAACAGGCAGTATCACAGCAGACATAGCAGAGTGGTCTTTCTGACTGTTATATGTCAGTTCTACTAGCAATTGTTAACCTTAAAAGGCACATGCAGTTTGTAGACTTGCACAACAGCTGATTCACTTGGGCTCTTCAGTAAAACTGTCCTGCGGTGGATTCCAGGTCACTGTGGCTTGGAATGAAATAGCTGATAGACTGGCACAAGTGGCAGTGAAATGGTACAATCAAATAGTGACTTATTCCACTAAGAAACTAAGACATTAATACAATCTAGTATCCAAGAAAGGTGGCTGGATACCCACACCCTATTTTCTCCTCAAGACTCTCTTCATCATCTCTCTAGAGAGGTACAGTGTACTATATATATTCAGACTAAGGACAAAGCATAACTGACTTCCCCAACATATGTTCAAAATTTGTCTGTATAGGAAACATGGAGATGTATCCCTGCAACTTGGCACCAGATAATGCTGAGCATGTGCTTCAACATTGTTAACTGTATACTTCTAACGGAGAAGCAGTTTGGCCTATTCAGAACTCAGTGAAAACAAAACTGTATGTACGTAACATGATTTAAACTGCACAATAGCTTTCATAAAGGCTACTGGCCTCCTGGTAAATGTTTCCTGACAGAAGGTTAAACAAAGAAAATTTTAACATTTATGTTTTTCGGATGCTGTATGCTGATTCAGATGTCACATTTTAACTACATATACTGTAGGACCTCGCTTAACGAGCACCTATCATAACGAGTAATTCGCATAACGAGCAAAAAAAATTTGTTAAAGAATGACTTGCTTAACGAGCGGCATTTCGCATAACGAGTGGCGATAAGAGGGGAATTCACGGATTGTGCGCATGTCTGTGTTTAGCACTCGTTCCAGTAGCATCGTAGTGTCATCTGTGATCACACATTTTCTCAAACTTTTTGTTATATTGTGATACTAGCTGTACCTGGCCAGGCGTTGCTGTGGCCCAGAATGGTGAAATGGAGAGGAAAGAAAATAGCTCTCAGCTAACAGTGTCTGTCATACCCCCCTCCCCTCTCGACACAGTCATATCTCCCTCTCCGAAGGACTGAAAAATCATCTATGGCGAAATAATTAAAATAGAAATAGTTAAGACATGAGAACTTTAAAATAATATTTTAAGCTCTCTCAGCTAACTGTCTGGCATAAACCCCCCCCCCCCCCCCCCCAAATCATATCATCTTTTTTAAAGGATGGGAGAATCACCGTGTAACAAACTATTGTAACTTAATTGAGCTTGGCATCCGTGTCCACCCAGACATAAATAGGTAGCATTAACTTGTACAGAGAAGTAAATGTAGCCAGTGTAACAGCTACCACATCACCCATCCGGTACCAGTACTACTGCAACCACTACCACCACCACCATCACAACAACAACAACAAAAACTGTCTCTACAGTCTGTGTAGGTCAGTGTAGAAATGAGGAGTTAGTGCTGCATGCTGTCGCCACGGGCTATTTAGTTTAATTATGCCCCCGACATAGGAAAAAAAACTTCATCACATAACCAGTGATGGAACCCATAGTGAAAAGTACACTATGCTCACGAATGGCGGAGAAAAATACCCAGCACCCGTCATCTCTCCCTCTCCGAGGGAGCGATTTTTAACTGACCTTGGCATCCGTGTCCACCCAAACTAAACTGGACTGTAAGCTGTCTTAGTTAACAGTTTCTGTCATCGCGGAATAGTTTTTGATCGAGAAGCGTCACGGGGAGGCTAATTAGGACTTAACTGAAATCGAATGTCTGCGAAAGGCGCAGATATTACAGCCTAGCTGTAAACCACAACACAACGTCGCAACCACCCTTTTAAGGAAAAAAGAACAATTATCATCCAGCGGGGAATCGAACACCTGTCACCCGCATGTAAGATTACATACTTACAACAGTACTACCGACGACTGAAGAGTTTAGGTCAGATATCGCAGCTTAGCTGTAAACCACAACACAACGTGCCAGCGGCCCTCTCGAGGGCGAACAAAGATTACCCGTGACATGACCATTGAGCATCACGTCGCCGCTGTCGCAGACTAGCTGTAAACCCCAAACCGAAAAAGGCGTAGATATCCCAGCCTAGTCATAAACCACAACACAACGTGTCAGCCGCCCAGTTAAGGGCTAAAAATAAAATTATTTCACCTAGCTGGGAATCGAACTCGGATCACAGAATAGCTACCAAACACTCAAGCACATAGTGGAAATGAAATTATATAATAATGTAAAGTTCAATAAGAGCTCAGCAGTCAAATATGACCAATTAACTAAAAACAAATCCAGACCAGCAACGAAACAAATAATGATTTGACCGTTGCCTGAGCTACGTTGTTCGTGGTTTGTGCGATTTTCAGACAAAAAATCACGCTTGGAGTCAAAGGCAACGTTGTGTGCAAATTTGAAAGCAATCGGTTCAGTAGTTTTTGAGTTTTTAGCTAACAACATCGGAAAATAAATATTTTTATTAATATAGATATGTACATGAATCCTCCAGGCCTACAAGATGACCTCCCTGAAGAATTTAAGTTCATCAAGATCCAGTTTCTGCCTCCCAACACCACTCCGTTACTCCAGCCCATGGGCCAGCAAGTTATTTCTAACTTTAAGAAGCTCTAAATTAAAGCACTCTTCGAGCATTGTTTTCAGGGTACTGAAGGGACCAACCTTACTCTCAAAGAGTTTTGGAAAAATCACTTCCACATCGTTGCCTGCCTCAAGATGATCAACAAGGCGGGGGGAAGGGGATTACCAAGAAGAGCTTTGTTGAATGTGACTTTGAGGGGTTTGAGACAGTACCTGTGGAACCTGTAGTCAACGAGATCGTGTCTTTGGCCACTATCATGGGATTGTAGGTGGTGATATCGAAGAGCTTGTGGAAGAGCACAGCCAAGAGCTGACCACCGAAGAACTTATGGGGTTGCATTGTGTTTCACATGGTAAAATAGACACAGAGATCGAAGCAAGAATCCAACAAGCCAACAATGTCGCATACCAGCTTTCCCCAATTTTAAAACACCCTGCTGTCCCAGCTGAGATAAAAAGACAAATTATAAATACAATCTTTATACTGACATTAGGTTATCAATGTCAGACTTGGACATTAACAAAAGAACACGAGAGAAGACTAACCACCTGTGAAATGAGATGTTTGAGAATGGCTGCGAATAAAACCAGAAGAGATCGAGTGAGAAACGATGTGATTACAAGAACTATTGGAACCATACCCATCTTTAAATTTATTGAGAAGCAAAGAATGAAATGGTTTGGTCACCTAATGAGAATGGAACCAACGATGCCAGCATCAAGAGCATACAACATGAAAATCGAAACACCAAGAGGCAGGGGAAGACCAAGAAGAAGATGGATTGAAGGAGTCACTGACAACTTGAGACTTCATAACATCACGGCATATGATAGACTGCGACGCCTAGCGGCACAAGCAGATTTTGACAAAAGATGAAGAAGAAGATAGTGTTTCACAGCAAGAAGTTTTAGAGAAAAGTTTGTCAGCGGAGGAGGCAATAACAGAAAAGCAACAATCTTCTAGCGAATTAAAGAAATTCTGAAAGCATGGAAAACTGTTGCATCTTACATTGAGAAGCATCACCCTAATAAGGAAGTGGCTATGCGTGCTGCAAATTTATTAAATGATAATGCTGTGTCGCATTTTTCGCCAAATTTTAAAGCGTCGGCAAAAACAAATCTCTCTGGACATCTTTGAAAAAAAATAATTATCTATTTATCATAATTATTTAGACTTTTTTCTTTCTGCAAATCGAATTCGCATTTCATTTCCATTCCATTCGCTTTCCGCATTTAAAGAAAAGATGAAAATGATTCACTCTCCTTAATAATATGTATATAATTTTCTTTGAACAAATGTTATACATAGAATTTTGTTAATATTTTTTCGACACGGAACACATTATCATATTTTATATTAATTTGTATGAGAAAAATTGTTTCACATAACGAGTGTTTCGCTTAACAAGTATCATTTTGGAACGAACTGTGCTCGTTAAGCACTGTATTGATAGAAATGGTCTGTTAATCTACAACACAGTTTAAACAAAGTTAGTTAATTGATAGAAATGGTCTGTTAATCTACAACACAGTTTAAACAAAGTTAGTTAATTGACAGAAATGGTCTGTTAATCTACAACACAGTTTAAACAAAGTTAGTTAATTGACAGAAATGGTCTGTTAATCTACAACACAGTTTAAACAAAGTTAGTTAATTGATAGAAATGGTCTGTTAATCTACAACACAGTTTAAACAAAGTTAGTTAATTGACAGAAATGGTCTTTTAATCTACAACACAGTTTAAACAAAGTTAGTTAATTGACAGAAATGGTCTGTTAATCTACAACACAGTTTAAACAAAGTTAGTTAATTGATAGAAATGGTCTGTTAATCTACAACACAGTTTAAACAAAGTTAGTTAATTGACAGATTTCCTCCTTGCACTTTGGACAAGTCCATAAGTGCTTGGATCCCATCTTCAGTGTGTCCTTCAATTATGTGTTGGTTTGCTATTCTTCTTTGGCTACCTGTATAGTGTTTATGTCAGGCAGTACCTTTTTTGACCTGAAGTTATTGTAGTCTTTTGAATGTTGTTAACTTGGCATCATCTCCTGAATCGTTTACTTGTCCTACCTCCTTGAGAGCATTGAGAATGTCTGGCTGGTCCAGATCTTGTTTTGTACCTACCGTGACTCTGTCAGCAATCCAGTCTTCTCATTCATTCCCCTTTACCCTAGAATGCCCAGGTACAATTACAAACTGATTCCTGTTAGACAAGATTTCCCTAGAGACTCCAATCTTTGAACCCTATCCTGTTTTGATCTTCTTAAGCATGCTAATGGAATAATTTAGAAAGCAGTCATCTATAGCCACATCATTGTGTTTATGACCACCGTCATTGCTATAGTCAGGCTACCTCTAATTTAAAGAGAATTACTGACAGAAATAACAATAAACACACACAATTGAAATAATTTGACCACATTTAAAAACAACACTTTTTTAAAAAGCATACTGGGAGGAAAGTTGAAAGCAAGAGAGCAAGAAGTAGACAATGAAACAGATGGAAGGATAACATCGCGAGATGGATAAACAGCAGCTTGAGAAAGTGCACAACCAAGACGAGAGACACAGTGTTTGAGATTCACTCCAGAGAGCCCTAATTGTAAAGATGGTATTGATTTACTGATTGATTGAAATAAGGCTGCATCGACTAAATTTAGAGCCCATGTCAGTTAATAATGTCAATTATAATAATCTAACACAATGTGGATTTGATTCCAAGAGCTTTGGGCATGTAGGTAGACAAACACACAAACATCTGAAGGCCGGTGAGATGTGGTTTGGGAGAACAATATTGAGAACAATGTTTTGGACAGAGAACAAAACAACAAAAAAGCTTATATAATACCTAGAGCAGTTGATGTTAGATTCTGGCTTATAAAAATTACGAGGAAAAAGTCAATAAAATTTATTGGGCATGTGAACAGAAGAGGTGGAATAGACAAACTAGCCTTATGTAAGTAAGTGCTGGACAAGAGAGGCAGGGGAAACATGCTCCGGCATGAAAACTGTAATGTAGCAACATTAGCTTTGAAAAAATATCAGATGGCAGATATAGAAATTTATAATTACAGATGACAGAGAGATATAGAGATTTATTACTACAGATGATGAAGACATATGGTGATTTATTACTACAGATGATGTAGACATATGGTGATTTATTACTACAGATGATGAAGACATATGGTGATTTATTACTACAGATGACAGAGAGATATAGAGATTTATTACTACAGATGATGAAGACATATGGTGATTTATTACTACAGATTATGAAGACATATGGTGATTTATTACTACAGATGATGAAGACATATGGTGATTTATTACTACAGATGACAGAGAGATATAGAGATTTATTACTACTGATGAGTCACTCGAAGAAGAAGAAGCATCATACGACTCTTGTTCTGACCTCCAAACAGAGTGGTGTATCAACATACATAGTTCTTCATCTGATGAAATGCTGCTTCTGCTTGAAATATTTTGCATATTATTTCTAGATAACTATTTCTATCTGTTACCATGAGCTTTGGATGGAGGAATTTCTACTTGTTTCAGTGTTATCCACCTTTTAGCCACTTTACACATAGGGTACTGCTTTCTCCTTGCTGCTGTAAAGGATTATTTTCATACCATGTCCCCATATCTGTCATGTTGTGTCTTTGTTGGAGACAGTTTGTACCATATCTGTCATGTTGTGTCTTTGTTGGAGACAGTTTGTACCATATCTGTCATGTTGTGTCTTTGTTGGAGACAGTTTGTACCATATCTGTCATGTTGTGTTTTTGTTGGAGACAGTTTGTACCATATCTGTCATGTTGTGTCTTTGTTGGAGACAGTTTGTACCATATCTGTCATGTTGTGTCTTTGTTGGAGACAGTTTGTACCATATCTGTCATGTTGTGTCTTTGTTGGAGACAGTTTGTACCATATCTGTCATGTTGTCTTTGTTGGAGACAGTTTGTACCATATCTGTCATGTTGTGTCTTTGTTGGAGACAGTTTTGTACCATATCTGTCATGTTGTGTCTTTGTTGGAGACAGTTTGTACCATATCTGTCATGTTGTCTTTGTTGGAGACAGTTTGTACCATATCTGTCATGTTGTGTCTTTGTTGGAGACAGTTTGTACCATATCTGTCATGTTGTGTCTTTGTTGGAGACAGTTTGTACCATATCTGTCATGTTGTGTTTTTTGTTGGAGACAGTTTGTACCATATCTGTCATGTTGTGTCTTTGTTGGAGACAGTTTTGTACCATATCTGTCATGTTGTGTCTTTGTTGGAGACAGTTTGTACCATATCTGTCATGTTGTGTCTTTGTTGGAGACAGTTTGTACCATATCTGTCATGTTGTCTTTGTTGGAGACAGTTTGTACCATATCTGTCATGTTGTGTCTTTGTTGGAGACAGTTTGTACCATATCTGTCATGTTGTGTCTTTGTTGGAGACAGTTTGTACCATATCTGTCATGTTGTCTTTGTTGGAGACAGTTTGTACCATATCTGTCATGTTGTGTCTTTGTTGGAGACAGTTTGTACCATATCTGTCATGATGTGTCTTTGTTGGAGACAGTTTGTACCCATATCTGTCATGTTGTGTCTTTGTTGGAGACAGTTTGTACCATATCTGTCATGTTGTGTCTTTGTTGGAGACAGTTTGTACCATATCTGTCATGTTGTGTCTTTGTTGGAGACAGTTTGTACCATATCTGTCATGTTGTGTCTTTGTTGGAGACAGTTTGTACCATATCTGTCATGTTGTGTCTTTGTTGGAGACAGTTTGTACCATATCTGTCATGTTGTGTCTTTGTTGGAGACAGTTTGTACCATATCTGTCATGTTGTGTCTTTGTTGGAGACAGTTTGTACCATATCTGTCATGTTGTCTTTGTTGGAGACAGTTTGTACCATATCTGTCATGTTGTGTCTTTGTTGGAGACAGTTTGTACCATATCTGTCATGTTGTGTCTTTGTTGGAGACAGTTTGTACCATATCTGTCATGTTGGGTCTTTGTTGGAGACAGTTTGTACCGTATCTGTCATGTTGGGTCTTTGTTGGAGACAGTTTGTACCATATCTGTCATGTTGGGTCTTTGTTGGAGACAGTTTGTACCATATCTGTCATGTTGTGTCTTTGTTGGAGACAGTTTGTACCATATCTGTCATGTTGTGTCTTTGTTGGAGACAGTTTGTACCATATCTTTCATGTTGTGTCTTTGTTGGAGACAGTTTGTACCATATCTGTCATGTTGTGTCTTTGTTGGAGACAGTTTGTACCATATCTGTCCATGTTGTGTCTTTGTTGGAGACAGTTTGTACCATATCTGTCATGTTGTGTCTTTGTTGGAGACAGTTTGTACCATATCTGTCATGTTGTGTCTTTGTTGGAGACAGTTTGTACCATATCTGTCATGTTGTGTCTTTGTTGGAGACAGTTTGTACCATATCTGTCATGTTGTGTCTTTGTTGGAGACAGTTTGTACCATATCTGTCATGTTGTGTCTTTGTTGGAGACAGTTTGTACCATATCTGTCATGTTGGGTCTTTGTTGGAGACAGTTTGTACCATATCTGTCATGTTGGGTCTTTGTTGGAGACAGTTTGTACCATATCTGTCATGTTGTGTCTTTGTTGGAGACAGTTTGTACCATATCTGTCATGTTGTGTCTTTGTTGGAGACAGTTTGTACCATATCTGTCATGTTGTGTCTTTGTTGGAGACAGTTTGTACCATATCTGTCATGTTGTGTCTTTGTTGGAGACAGTGTTGATGAGTGTCACCTGCCAATTTTCCCAGCAGTGTTGGCAAGGATGAGAAAGCTCCCACTGTGTATGGAGCTGGGAGGACTGCTAGTCTAAACAAGAATGGTAAGTACAGTTTGTATTAACTACATCAAACCACAAGAGAAGTAAGCATGGCATGAATGATACATGTTTGTATCACATTATACCAATGTTAGGAGATAGTATAACGTGGATGATAATTGTTTATTATCATCATGGTCCCATAAAACAGCATGTCTTTTGGTCACCAGCTGATGTTAACTCTTTGAGTCCGAAGGAACGCATCATACGTTCATAAGTTCCTACTGAAAGGCCCAATGAACACAAGATGCACCGATTTTATGTCTCTTTTGACTACCCCATGGGCCTCTGATGCCTTGGGACTCAAAGTTAACGGGCCAATTCCCCTTAGCTTTGTTGGTCAGTTCTGTGGACTTATTGTTTACATTTCTTAGGCCATTCAAGTCAGCCAAATTTTGTAATCATGTTTTTGATGGTCAGCCTCTTTTCCTTTATACCAGATCTTTTAGTGTCATCTTGGAGAGACCTGTAGATATTATTAGGTGTCCATATTGCATTTCCCTCCTTTTCACTGTTCAGAGACATTCTTAGTTGACCAATATGTTGAGTTACGATATGACAGACTTGGTCATTTCTAATGTGGTCTATTTAGAAAATATTTCATTGTCAGTACCTGTATTTTTCTCTTGAGTTTGGATGTCAAGAACATAAATGGTGTCAGTTTTTTAATTACATCAGATTTCATGAGGGTATAGTATAACAGTTGTTAAGTTCTTCTTCTATTTGCCTTATAGAGATAAGATATAACAAGTTATGGAAGACGTAATAGTAAATGCCCCAGTTATACCATCTGTCCATCTTTCTAAGGGTGACAATTCGCAAATGCCTTATAGAGTCTCGGTTAGATTGCTTTTTGCTAAAGATGTATGGCCAAACCATTGTACTTATCTTTTGATAAAGATAAGTATATAGTATAAAGATATGTGCAAGCGAGACATGAATGATACAGGTATTGAGGTGGACTCATGGGAACAAAATGCCATACACTGTATTATGTGGAGAGGGCATATCAGTAAGGGAATGTAACTGAAGGAAGAAAGGATTGCAGAAAAGATGAAAGCTAAGCATCTGACAAGAATTGGATTAAACACAAATGTTGACAACAGTGGTCCTGAAGTCCCATTCTGTTATTGTGGAAGACTTCTTGACACAGGTGAGTCTTGCTAGTCACACTCGCCATCACCATGAGCTGTGAGAAAGACAAAAAAGGAGCAATTCAATCAATCGGATAATGTTTTACACTGGTATTTATCACATTGTTTTTTCTAGCTAATTAATATTCTTGCAGACCATTTTAACAGACTGGCCTTCATGAAGTGAGTTTCTTTGCACAATCTTGTGAGGACTGCGACTCCTTCTATTCCTTGGCTTGCCTGAAATTGGGAGTTTTATCAGTAGGTAATCTACAATCCACATATCTCTTGTGATCATTGGGACTTACAACCTGCTCTACAACATCAGAGGGAGGTCTCAGATCTGATGGGATTCAGGCTAGACTTTGTAGTGCTTCATCGAGCTGAGTGAGCTTGATGTAGACACTTTCTTCTCATCCAGCAGCTAAGTACTGTCTCTGGGGGGATTGTGGTGATGTGCTCTCCTTTCCCTCTCAAAGCTCAGAAAGTAGTGTGTGCATGACCACTACTAAAATTTCACATCTGCTGAGAGGTATGCTGGGGTATAATCAGGTGATGCTGCAGTACAGTAAATATGGTCTGGTTTGATTAATTTTAGGTTGATAAGACATTAGCTATTTCACTGTCGACTGACTCTAGCCCATTTCTCGGGTGAAGGGGGGGGGGGGGTCATCAATGTGTACTGGATAATGATTTCATCTATCAAGTGTCATCTTCATACTGAATGTCGACTGTAAAGAATTTCCATCATCCTCTGTTCTAAAATTGTTTTAATTGTACACTCATACAGATTGCTTCCAGTCAGTCTCTTCCTGTCCCCTTGCTTCCAGTCAATCTCTTCTTGTCCCCTTGCTTCCAGTCAGTCTCTTCCTGCACTTGCTTCCAGTCAATCTCTTCCTGTCCCCTTGCTTCCAGTCAATCTCTTCCTGTCCCCTTGCTTCCAGTCAGTCTCTTCCTGTCCCCTTGCTTCCAGTCAATCTCTTCCTGTCCACTTGCTTCCAGTCAATCTCTTCCTGTCCACTTGCTTCCAGTCAATCTCTTCCTGTCCCCTTGCTTCCAGTCAGTCTCTTCCTGTCCCCGTGCTTCCAGTCAATCTCTTCTTGTCCCCTTGCTTCCAGTCAGTCTCTTCCTGTCCCCTTGCTTCCAGTCAGTCTCTTCCTGTCCCCTTGCTTCCAGTTAGTCTCTTCCTGTCCACTTGCTTCCAGTCAATCTCTTCCTGTCCCCTTGCTTCCAGTCAGTCTCTCCCTGCACTTGCTTCCAGTCAATCTCTTCCTGTCCCCTTGCTTCCAGTCAATCTCTTCCTGTCCACTTGCTTCCAGTCAATCTCTTCCTGTCCCCTTGCTTCCAGTCAGTCTCTTCCTGCACTTGCTTCCAGTCAATCTCTTCCTGTCCACTTTTCCACCACAAGATTCCTTTAACCAGGAACTGTTTTATTACATGTAAACTCCCTTAATTGTCTGATCTTGATCATGTTTTCTTTACCCTCAGTTGTTTTGGTGCTGTGTTGTTTTTCCCTCTTGGTTTTGATGGTTCTAACATCATAAATTATAGCTCCTTTACAGAAGAAAAGTTTTTTATCTTTCTGGGTGTAAGGAATATATACAATGTTCCTGGATGTCAGGAACATGTAACCTGTTTTTGTTTTAACTGTATGTAAGGAACACGTAACTTTTTATTGCATGTAAGGATCATGTAACATTTAACTGCATGTAAGGAACACGTAACATTTTATTGCATGTAAGGAACATGTAACATTTAACTGCATGTAAGGAACACGTAACATTTTATTGCATGTAAGGAACACGTAACTTTTTATTGCATGTAAGGAACACGTAACTTTTTATTGCATGTAAGGAACATGTAACATTTAACTGCATGTAAGGAACACGTAATATTTTATTGCATGTAAGGAACATGTAACATTTAACTGCATGTAAGGAACATGTAACATTTTATTGCATGTAAGGAACACGTAACTTTTTATTGCATGTAAGGAACACATAACTTTTTATTGCATGTAAGGAAATGTAACATTTAACTGCATGTAAGGAACACGTAACATTTTATTGCATGTAAGTAACACGCAACATTTAACTGCATGTAAGGAACATGTGACATTACTGCATGTGAGGAACACGGTGACATTACTGCATGTAAGGAACATGTAACATATTACTGCATGTAAGGAACACGTAACATATTACTGCATGTAAGGAAGATGTAACAACATATTACTGCATGTAAGGAACATGTATCATATTACTGCAGGTAAGGAACAGGAAACATATTACTACATGTAAGGAACACGTAACATATTACTCCATGTAAGGAACACGACGAAACATATTACTGCATACATACTATTGACTGCAACAGCACCACTCTCTTGTTTTCAGAAAACAGAAAGGCCTATGATGATCACAAGATAATAAGCCATGAAGAGTTTTATGCCATGACTTATGGCGGGTTGTCTAAACACAGCTCCTCTATACAGCCACTGTCTCCCATCCGGCCTGATTGGTCCCAGTCCTTGCTAGGCCGTAAGTATGTAGGGCTGTTATATCATCATCCTTATTGTATGCGCCAGTTTATATCATTATTTTTATCATCATCAGTGCCTTGTTGATAATCAGTGCAGCTATGCTTCTTCATGTCACTGTCCCTTGAATGCCAGACCTGAATCTGGTCGGTGTTCTTGTCTCCCTTGTCCCATTGTGCAATTAAAATGCCCCTTTTCAAGAACATTTCTTACAGTACCTCTCCCATGGTGCAATAAAAATGCCCCTTTTCTGAGTCTTGGGAACAGGATTTTTGAAAATTGATGATGTCAAGGAAACAGTCCTGATCAATAATGAGCTGACAAGGCCTGCAGGAGTCATAGCTGGCCTTCAGAGATTGGATTGGCTGGACATTGGCTGAAGATAGCCATCACAGCCAAACTGCATCATTGATTGAAGTAGTAAAACTAAGATATCAAAGCATTGGTCATAGGCAGTTGATATTTAACCAATTATGAGAAGAGAAACCCTGGAAAAATTTTAGGGGAAAAGGGAAATTTTGGGGAAAAAGGGTTTAAAATTTTTAAAAAAGATGTTTGGCAGTTTTCGTTATCTAATTTTTGGTTGATTTTGGGGGGGGGGGTTTTTTTTGGGGGGGAAAAAGGGATGTTGAGGGGGGAATTCCTAATTGGAAAAAAATTTTTTTAATTGGTTGGGGTTTTTTATTTTGGAAATGGGGGAATTTTTTAGCCGGGGGGTTTTGGGGGGGATATGGGGGGTTTAAACCCCAAAACCCCATTTCCGTCTGGTTTGCCCTCATGATGATAAGTTATCCCGCTTGTGGGGTTTTTTCTTCTCACTCCCCATTCCCCCCTTTTTTTTTTTTTTTTTTTTTTTTTTTTTTTTTTGATGGATAAAAAAGATTTTTTTAAGATTTTAAAGAGGTTTTAATAAGGCTTTTCTCTCTTTTTTTTGGCATATAAAAAAAATTTGCTCCCGAAAATTTTTTTTTAGATTTTAAGACTCCATACCAGTTGAAAAGGCTCTTGTCCAGTCTGTTAGGTTCCTGTGTGGTTTGCTATAGTCATGTTATTTTCATTCTTTTTTTTTTTTTTTCTGCTTTCGGGCCCCTTGAGGTTCATTGTACATATTCTCCCCCCCCCCCCCCCCAAAATTAATTTTTGTGTTTCCCTTTAATTTTTTTAAATGGGACTCCAAGTTTTCATAGTCCCCTTAAAGGGATTTTTCTCTGCACTGTTTCCTGGTCGGGTTTTTATGAGCTGCCCATCCTTTTTTGTGTACACACTTTTTTTTCTTGTTTTTTCCCTGCCTTCATTTTTCCTAAAATTCCCCCCCCAACCCCAATACAAATTTACCCCGCATAACCAAAGTAATTTTGGGTTTAATTTTAAAAACGATTAAAATTTCTTTGGGTTGCTTCTGTTTTTATTTTTTTTCTACCCCTTAGGGTTCAAAAACCATTTCCGGGTTTTTCTTTTTTTTGAAAAAAACCACCCGCCCGGGAATTTTGACATTTTTACAAAAAAAAGTGTAGGACCCTTTTCCCAAACCATGCAAAGGTAGTATCTGAAAAGATTCTTTAGCTTTTTATTGTTTTTTCGGGGGGTGTTGTCATAAAAAAGGGGGTTTTCACATCAGCTGTCATAATGGGGTCTAACTGAGGGTATGTGAGTGTTTTTTTAAGGGGCCCGCCCCAAACCTGGCCATGTCTGTTGCAAAGATCCCAAAATACTTGTAATAATATGGAACCCGGGCCCCCAGGTTGGGGCCCTTTTCCCTTTGTGACTGCTTTTTTGTTGTGTTTTTTGAGAAAAATTTTTCCCTGTGGGGAACTCCCTTTATTACGGGGTCCGGGTTTATGCCCAATTGGGGTTTTCCAACAACACACATGGATGTCAGCACACAACAGGGGTTTCAGCTACACCCCATGGGATGCACATAAAACACATAGATTCAGCAAAACCACACATAGTTTTCCCAGCACACAAAACAACACATAGATGTCAGCACACACACACACCAAACAACAAAGATGTCAGAACACACACTAGAGGTCAGCCACACACCAAGATGTCAGCACACACACATGGGGTCACACACACATGGATGTCACACACAAACACACCTGGTTTCAGCAAATAGATATCACATACACAATATGGATGTCAAAACCACACATATGGATGTCGGGCATACACCTATGGATTTCAGAAACCACAAATGGATTTCGCACACACACATGGATGTCGGGCCCCACACGTGGATGTCAGCAACACACATAGATTTCACACACCACATAAATGTCAGCACAAAAAACCCACATATGAATGTCACACACAAACATGGATTTAGCACACACACATGGATTTTCAGTCCCCAAAAACAGGGAAATGTCAGCACACACACTTTGGATACAAAAAAGCCTGGATATCAGCCCCAAAACACATGGAGGTCAGCATACACAAAAGGGGTGTCAGCAAAACACGGGGATGCGCAAACACACATGGTTTTTCACACACACACGGGGTTTTTCAGCACACTCACGGGATATCAGCACAAACACTCAATGTCAACACACACATTTGGGATGTCGGGCACAACCGTGGTTTGTCAGCACACACACGTGGATGTCAGCACACCCCCTTGGTTCAGCCAACCACATGGTTTGCAGCACACCCAATGGAGTCAGCACACACACATGGATGTCGGGCACCCCACACATGGATGCCCGGGCACACACCCGTGGATGTCAGCAACACACAGGATGTCAGCACACCCACGGGGATGTCAGCACCCCCAACTCAAAATGTCAGTACACACACTCAGATGTCAGCACAACACACGGGGAGGGCAGCACACACAAAATGGATGTCACACAAAACCCCCAG
Organism: Candidula unifasciata; assembly: GCA_905116865.2. Classification (NCBI taxonomy): domain Eukaryota; kingdom Metazoa; phylum Mollusca; class Gastropoda; order Stylommatophora; family Geomitridae; genus Candidula; species Candidula unifasciata. The sequence goes on along the minus strand of CAJHNH020000964.1, from coordinate 2,597 downwards.
ATGTCAGCAACAACATGATGCCCAGCACCCCACCCCGGGAGGGCAGCAAAACACCAATGGATGTCAGCACACACACATGGATATCAGCACACCCCCTCAGATGTCCAGCACAAAAAATGGTTTGTCAGCACACACACATGGTTTTTCAGCACAAACACTCAGATTTCAGCACACACACAAAACCCCAATTTTTCAGCACCCCACACAGGATGTCAGCACACACAGACTTGGGTCAGCACAAACAAAATGGATGTCATCACCCCACTTTACTAGAGTAAAAAAACCCCACACATGGATGTCAACAGACACACATAGATGTCAGAAACACACACTTTTAGAGGTCAGCACCCAAAACATGGAGCAACACACAAAATTTTTTTTGGGCCCCCAAGTTGGTGCCCTACAATTTATGGGATTCGGGAAAAGTGTCTTTGGGGTGGTTTCCAAAGGATCTTAGGGACACCCAACTTTAAAACTTTTTTGTTCCTTTTTTAAAGGGGGGGTGCTGGGTTTTTGCGTGCGCAGGGTGCAAACAAAATGATGCTGAATTTGGCAGAGGGTCCCTTTAAAAAACAACTTGTTTTGTGCGGTTTTGGGGGGGGGGAGGGGTCCAAAAGGGGTTTGGCCTGCAAAAAAAATTTCATGAGAAATTTTTTTCTGTTTTTTGCTGACAAATTTTAAATTTTGAAAAAGCCTGCATAGGGGGTAAAAAAAAATTTTTAAAATTGCTAAAGGGTGCTGTAAAAATGGGTTGATAAAGAAGTCTGTTTTTTTGTCCTGTTGAGATTGCAACGGGCCCAAAATCCATCCCGGCGGGGAGGAGTTTGTTTAGTGGTAAAGGCGAGAAACCCGTTGAACTCTGTAAAGCTGCATTAGGGTGTTTACATAGTTCGGCATACAACATAATTTGGGGCTCAAGGTGGGTACCCAAAAATGGATGAAAAAACAAAATGAACCTATTAGGCCTGTCCTTGCACATCTCGATACGCAGAAAGAAGGAGAAAGGGCATGCTGAAAAGGTTATTACTGGGGATAATAATGGAGGGAAACACAATCAAAGCATGCTTCAGTGCAATGGAAACTCCTTCTTTGCTATGCTACAGTATTCTGGTATTGTCAACGATTTCTTTTTAAATAAATTTTTTTTTTTCCCAAACCCGGGGCCAAGGGGGGAAACCCTGATTTATACACCATGAGGGAATTCAAAGGAGAAAATTAAAAAATCGAGGGGGGGAAAAATTTTTTCAATGAAGAAAGTTGAAAATTTTGAATAAAATGTGGTTTTAAAAAACAGAGCAAAGCAAAATTTTGTGCGCAGGTTTGGGAGGAGGGTAAAAAGAGGGACAAGTGCACCAAAGTAGGTGGAAAAATATTGAAAAAAAGAAGGGTTTTTAAGTTTTTATGCCTTTTTCTTTTTTTTTTTTCCCAAAAGCAAATTTTTGGGCTTAAATTTTTAGACTTCCCACATATGAAACAACACCTTTAAAGTTTAGCAGACAAGTTGCATTTTACACACAAACCGGATGGGAAACCCCTAATTGTACACATTTAAAATCAATTTTGGGACACACAGTTTAAACCCTTAAAATCAGGTCTTCTGTTTGCCACCCTTTTTTTCTCTGCCCCTCACTTTTTGTAAACAAGGGTACACATTGACATCAATGGTACATAAATTAACCCAAAACAGTGTTTTTTTTTTGCCGACTTCTTTTCTGCCTCCCCATCTTTTTTGTACACAAGTGTACCATTAAAATCAAGGGGTCCCCACATTAAAACCGTTTTAAAGGGGGTTTTTTTGCCGCCTTTCTTCCCTGCCTCCTTTAATTTTGTACCAAGTGTACACATTGTGTTTCTTTCCCCGTTGCTTTTGGGGGTGACCACCAAGCAACCCCACGAGATCCACAGAAAGTCACAGCAACCAAAAACGAGAAACACAAATGTTGTTTACAGCTGCCACACCCCCCTACTCCCATGTAGGCATTTTAGCTACGGCTGCTGCCCCCCCCCATTGGGAGCATCTGCAAACTGAAGCAGCCACCACTGGTAGGGTTTCCCTCGTTACATGTTCACCCACCATTGGGACCCCACTTTGAAACATCACACCCGGGTTCCCCCCAGGTCTGTCAAAGGTGCTCCCCGTTTTTGGGATTTAATGTTGAATTTGTTTTTTGGGAATAACTGCAGCCAAACCCGCACTGCGGGGTATTTTTCTTGTTGGCTTTCCCCCCCCCCGCAAAGGGTTTGGGGGTTTGGGGTCTTTTTTTTAGTTAAAAAAAGGGTTTTACAGTTTCATCTTTTGCAAGTATCTAAATTTTTCTTTCCCGTAGATAAGAAAAATTCAAAGGGACTTAAAAATCCCTTTTGGGAAAGAAAATCAACTAATAAGGGGGTTGAGAAAACCCAAACAGCCTAGGGGGAAAAATAACAGGCTAAACAAGGATGTAGGGGAAAACCCCCGTCTAGGATAAGGGGATAAGGATTAAAAAAGGGTTTGGAACCCCAACAACTGTAGGATATAAGATTTAAAAGACTAAAAGGTGGTGTAGGGAACCTCACGGTTAGGGTGTTTAAAATAACAGTAAAAGTGGTGTAGGGGG
>CAJHNH020000963.1:168111-211955 GCA_905116865.2 Candidula unifasciata | reverse complement strand
TAATGCCGGGTTTGATCTCAATCAAGATATCCTGAAGTGGTTCTGTGACGTCACGTAGAGCAGTGTTCTTTAACTTTTTACACAAGGGCGATTTAACTGGCGGTCTGCGGCCAAATGTGGTCCGTGGAAGCCGATCAAGTGACCAGCGGATCATTGCCAGTTGTATTGTATTAATGATCTTTCTAGGAGTAATGAGTTAGATTATCTGCACAGGACTCCAGACACATCCATAGGTACTCAGATTCCCCTCTCAACATATTCATCAGCGTCGTGCAGTTAATGGAGCCAGAAATATGAGGTTGACAAGACTTAGTGCGCGTCCGGGTTGCTTCTCATGCTTGGCTGTGTGGATCTTTACTCCTAATTCTCTTATTCTTAGCAGCGATGTGGACATGTTGCTTCCAAAGTCCTCGGAACGTCCTATCTCTCTAAGAGCATTAGAAATGTCTGCGTGATCCATGGGCCTGTCATCACTAATTAATGTGATTTTAGCCACGTGAAAGCTTGTGTTATCGCCATCACCTCCATTGCCATGCTGCTGGAGAAGGCACCGCTGGCTTCTTGAACTGCTCTGCCTATAGAGCGAGCTGTAAATGCCCATGCATAACGAACCCGTCTGTGAAGATCAGTTCATCTGTCTCATCTGACTTGTCACTGATAAGCGAGCATACCTCGGCGCTGACAGCAGCGGTATTCTGCTCCCTAAAGTTCCTATCAAGCGTCGCGACATAGGAGAATGTGAGATTGGGCGCTTTAGACGCTGGTATCCACTCCTGACCTGGATGGATATCTGTAAGGCTGCAGACCTGTATGATGCCATCCTCTGCCCTACCCAGCCATGATTCGACCCTTTTAATGCCATTGCCCTTTTTGATCTTTCTATGCTGGAGCTTAGGCATCTGCCCCGTGACGATCCACATTTTTCCTCAATGTTGGCCCTTGATGTTAGAAGATCTGGCATTAGGCGCTGGAGTGTTGCTACTGGGCGGATATTCTTGGCAGGATATTTCCGCGAACTGGTATTGGTCCACAGGCTGAAGATTATGGCAGCAAAGCGGTACTGCGTTTAGGCATCAGCTAACTAAGCTACAGCTTACAGCCACATATATCTGTAGAGGCCTCATATTGTCATTTCCCCACCCCAAATGCAATTTTACTTTTATATGTATATAAAAGTACACAGCCTTGCCAGAAATGTGCCAGTTTCATTGATATTATTTTGCTTTTATATATCAGGCTCTTATTTATTCTAGCACGTAGCCTAAAAGATAAAACTGAATATTCAGCCAGATAAGCGTCAACTGCCACCTTTTATTAACTTAAACATTTTAAAGTGTTTTTAGATTAATTGGCGTAATGTAAAATGACAGGGACCCCAGGGCTTTGTGTAGCTGGGGGCCTTATCCAGTCTGAAAATGGTCCTGATGGTAAGGATGTTGTTCTTGTTCTTATTCTTGTTCTTGTTGTTGTTCTTCTTCCTCCTCCTCCTCTTCTTCTTCTTCTTCTTCTTCTTCTTCTTCTTCTTCTTCTTCTTCTTCTTCTTCTTCTTCTTCTTCTTCTTCTTCTTCTTCTTCTTCTTCTTCTTCTTCTTCTTCTTCTTCTTCTTCTTCTTCTTCTATTTCTTCTTCACGTTCACTTGCTGTAAACTCCGGCGAAGTTGTTCGTCCACCTCTGGACATTAGTTTTGTTCTAGAATCTGGATGTTGCGTGCACATCCGTTTAACAAATCTGACTGACTTGTACGCACATTGCTGATTCCTTGGATGTTCATTAAACACGCTTACTTGAATAAGTGTTTATACAAGACACGGTTGAATATAACTGCTCGCGTTTCAGAGACATCAACATTAGTGTGTCCTGTTTTCTGCTACGCTGACTGTCATCAGATAACGCCAGTACTACTGCTGATGCATGAAACAGGTTCCTGCCAGCATAATCTTCCTGTTTGACGACTGGCTTATGACAGACAACTACATTGTTATTTCTAAATAAAATTCTTTTGTGTGTGGTATTATTTGCTGCAATTAATATTTCCTTTGAATCCCTGATAGCATGATAGTGTGAATGATTTGAATCTCTGATATCGGCTTTGTGTAAATAATTTATCGTCCAGAGCTCTATCATCTCTGAAGCGGCCGATAGTAAATTCAGACAGCTTGTCCAATGAAAACATTGAGAAATGATGAAAGTGGGGTGATACAATCTGGAAAGATGATACACAGTAAAACGATTCAAAGTGAACAATGGTGAAAATGATAAACACACATACATAGATGTAGAAAGGTTTTCAACATAGATAGGCAAGTATGTACATGTAGACACACACATACCCATACATCAGCATTATAAGGTGCTTTATTGACTGTCGTGGGGGATCACATTTTCCCGCATTTTGCAATCTCCAGCTGTATGTATGACTCCTTGTGCTGACACCTGTCCACGTTGTTACAAAAGAATACCGATAACATACTTTTATTGTCCCCCAGGTAATCTCCTTCCAATTAAGACAACATAATCCAATTTTTCTGTGCACATAACGTGACTACAAAATGATGACTGATATTTTCCGACTTTCGTGATTCGTTGCCTTCACGTCTAAGCCTCTGTACAAATTATCAGGTTTACTCATTTCGCCAGTCCAAGAGAGTTTTCAACATTCTTTTGCTAAACAAACCACATCATTCAAGCTGGGCTGCCAATGGAATAAAAAAAAAAAAATTATATTTAAGCTGAACTAAGACCCAAACAATACACAAGCAAAAAACGTAAAACAAAATTTTTAAAACCCAGATTGTTAAAAAGTACTGATGTTATAGTTACGAAACGAAACATTTACCCACTTTTATATATTTAAAAAAAATTCACAATTTGAACCCATGGCGTCATATAAAAACCTACATCTAAGGGGTGGGGGAGAGGGGGGGGGGGGAGACCAGTTTTGGTAGCCCTGCACTGAGGTCTCCGTGCATTCTTGCCTTGTTTACTTGTCCAGGATTTACAGACAAATGTTAATACTGGTTCTAGGAAGCTCGGGATTAGTCTTTTTTCCAAATGTCAGTGATTTAGATTTTTTTCACAGCAAGCTATACAGAGGTTGAGCAGTTTATCACGTGTATACATCAGGGTTGGGGAGGAGGGGAGCACTGGGGAGGACTCCTGGCCTTATCCTAGGAAGAGGAAATGCAGCCTGAACAATTTATACTAGGGCAGGGCAGACCAGGCCCTTAGCCTTGGCTGGTAGCTGGCCTAGGAGGAAAGCCCCGACAGGGGGACATATAGAGCACTGCTCTTCTGATCCGCCAACTTCTGCAGCCTGCTTTGTTCCAGACGTACTGATGCTAGTTTCTTTTGGAGTTAACAAGGCAGGTCGAGCGAGGGATCATGATGCATGGGCGACATGTGGTCTCTACAAAACTGCCTAGGCTTTGTGCCTATGGAGAGGAGGAACTCGTAATCGTGAAACCAAACAAAAATGTCATCTGATTCAATTCGATTCTATGTGGCGATCAATTTCGCCTAAGTTAAGGTATTTGCTGCTGCGTCATGTCTGCTCGATCAGGCCACGTCCGGCTGTATAAATCTAAAGCTGGCCGTGATCAGGCTTGGCGGGCGTATTCCGGTTTTTTTTGGAGTAGATTTGGCAGCCCTAAAAAGGGCTGCCATTTTTGCCTGGGGCGGCCTGGAACGGGAATGGGCGGGGTCTCATCGTGGCTGTCTTTTGCTATCAGGTCTGGCGATCGTATAGTGAGCTGTCCTTGAAGATGGCGGCTTGTTTAGTGGGCTCTCCTTTTTTTTAGTGTTGCCTTTGTTTTTGCTTTTGCGCGCGAAGTTGATTAAGGGCTGCGTTGAGTTCATCGTAGAATCTGTAACATTTTATGCGCCTTTCCTTTTCTAAGTGTGGCGGGTCTTTCTTTTCGAGCTCCTCCCAGTGGTAGTTGATCACACAGTGGCCGCCGCCTTCTTCCATCGCTAGCTGGTGCAGGTGCACTTGTTTGTTAAAGTCTTCAAGCATCGCTTGGAGGTCGGCCTCGCAGATTTCCCTATCGGTTGCCGCTTTCTTGACTTTCTCACTGGTTGTGGCATCATCTTGGTTTTCTCGTTGAGTAGACGGCTGCCTGGTAGCCTCCCTTTTGGCCCTCTCTTTCTCCTCAATCTTGTGTCGTCTGGATCATTTCTGTCTGCAGCTTTTGGGTGGCCTTTTTGAGTAGTATCACCTCAGTTGAGATCAGTTCTAGGCTGGCTCTGGATGCTTTGTAATTGTTCTGCTCTTCTTCGGCTGCCTTCTCTTTTTGGGTCTGGATATATGTCAGCACGGCTTTGATATCTATATAATTTGAATTGAGTTATGTCAGCGATTTCTGCCTCCATACGTTTCTGGGTCTTGATTAAGTCTTAGATTAGGCTTCTTAGTCCTGTAATCTCCTCTCTTTCCTTGGCTCGCTTGACTTTTGATGCTGCTTTTTCTTTTCTTAATGTCTCAATTTCGGCTTTCATTTGTGTTATTTCGTTCTGTAGCTTAGTTGTTTCTGCTGCAGCGACTGTAGGTTGGGCTATTCTGGGTACCTCGTACCTCTTTCTGTCTTCTGGTGGAGCGATCCTGGTGATGACGGTGGTCATACCTCTCTTGATTTCCTTCAGGTACGGGCATCCAAGGTACCTGGCGCTGTGTCCCCCTGAGCAATTGGAGTCCTTTTTTGCTGGGGTTAGGCTTCTTGAAGTCTGGATCGACTTTTACCAGGGGTCACTCCTTAAAGTCATGTGGGCCAGAGCAGTAGCGACACAATGGGCTGCTACGGCAATGTGCCACGCCCTGTTGCAGCGTAAGCAGTGAATGATGTCTCCGGTATAGGTTCCAGGCTGTTGCTTTGTTAGACGGGTGCTGAAGGGTCCATGCGCCACGACTAGGGCGGCTTTAGGTGTTGGTGCCACTAAGTGGGCGGCTTCAGGTGCAGGCGTCACGATGGAGCGGCTTCTGATGTAGGCATCCCTCTGTTAGGTGAGGGAGACGCCACGACAAGGGCGCCTTCCTTCAATGCTGGTGGAAAGGCTGCAACTCTGGCGTCAACGTGGCTAAGGTCAGGCTTGGCCGACATCTTCTTTGGCTCTGGTGCGGCGGCTTGAGACTGTTTTTTCTCCCCATTTCGGAGAAAAGACTGTACTTGGCGATAATTGAGCTGTATACCGCAACTACAAAGGGCCCGAAATCCTAAGAAGTACAGTCGAGTTATTGTGTTGCGGTAATCTGGTAAGATACTAGGCTGGTAAAACAGGCTGCTAAAACCCAAACATAGCGCCGAACAAGATAGCTAGTCAAGACTGACTCAGCCGAATATCTAGCGAATCGGTGTCAAGTATCTAGCTATCGAGAATCGGGCGAGGAGTGGAGAGTTAGCGATCGAGCGGAAAGCGAAAGGTGCAGACTACTGGGCTGTCTGCGCTTGAATGAGTGTTGACTGATGATGTGATGATGATGGAGGAGGAACTGCGCTCAAATGCCTCCTTATAGCACAATACAACCAGGGCTGCCAATGATGAGGTTTCCTCCCAAATCTGGGTTTTTATTTGACGCCTTGGATTCAAATTTTAAAACTTTTTCCCCCCAAATATATCCTTATATAAAAGTGGGTAAATGCTTCGTTCCGTAACTATAAAAATTTTATTTTTTAACAGTGTTTTTATTTTTTTATTTTTGCTATTGTGTTCCTTGGGTTTTTGTTTTTTCTTTAGCTTCGCTGGGTTTGTCAAAAATAATCCCACTGGCAGCCCTGAATACAAGACTGGAAAGACGGAAAGCTGTCAACAACAGTAACTACAAAAACATCAGCGTTAGACAAGAATGTGTACTATCACCTGATTTATTCCATTTGTAAATGGTAAAAATAACGAGATCCATAGACTGTATACCAGTGAGTGTTACCGGTTAGTCGGCATATTGTAAACAACCTTTGATTGATTGACCATATAGTTTTGATCGTTGAAAATCAAACAAATGAAGAAATAATGGACAAAATTACAACAACAGTCAAAACATGGGTGTTAGTTTCAAGAACTGAAAAACAGAAGTACTGGTAATTACAATGAAAACATACTCTCCAAGTTGCAGCATCAAAGTAAAACGGATAATTCTCAACTTGACACGTTTAATTAGGAACTTCAATATGCTGATAGCAGCAGATGGAAGATATGTTGAAAAAATTAAGTGTATAATGGCTCAAGCAAAGGCAGCATTTCACAGAATAAAGAATATTATGGTGCGCTCTGGTTTTCAGTATAGAAGAGGACAAGAATTCTTAAGAGCTTTATAAATCGCACTTGATTTCTGATATTCAGAAGTGAAACATTGATAGTTAACAAGTGAGTGAAAAATTATGTGGAAGCAGCGGAGATGTGGTTTTATACAATAAAGATGTCTTTAAAGAAGACTCCCAAAAATGTGCATTTGTGTGTGTGTGTGTGTGTGTGTGTGTGTGTGTGTGTAATGTCACGAAAAGGAGAAAACTGGATGGATACATCATGACGGTGGAAAAGTTGGAGTGGAAAAGAGGCAGAAGGAGACCGACAGATACAATACTGAAGATACTCGTCTTGTTGCAGAAAATCAACGCCCCTATCCCTGCCTTTCGTCAACGCTGACAGCTGAAGGTAATTCATGTCCTACTTGAATTCTGAGAAACCTATAATATACGCAATGAAGCTAGCCACTCATAACAACCCAACATCTAAACTACAACGCAGAAAGCTTTGCGAAGACGACACAACCTGACACCCGTGTAACAGAGACTAGTGTAACAGGCTGGAAACCTACAGGTCAGCGGCCTGAAAATCTTGGATTTATTCTGGTTTGAAAATGGCTAACAGGCCAAAGGAGAAACATTACCAGTTATTAGTGTTAGATGGAAGATGGGGAAAAATCAGGCCTCTGGGTATTTAAAGACCAGACTGACTCAGTTTCAGCCTATTCGACTTCCGGACGGACCCGCGTAACCTACCTAGCGACTGCTGCTATTGAAACAAACAGGCCAAAGGAGAAACATTACCAGTTATTAGTGTTAGATGGAAGATGGGGAAAAATCAGGCCTCTGGGTATTTAAAGACCGGACTGACTCAGTTTCAGCCTATTCGACTTCCGGACGGACCCGCGTAACCTACCTAGCGACTGCTGCTATTGAAACAAATTGGCCAGTCAGCAGGTATGCCGACCGCAGCTCACGGTACGTTCAGTTGGTTAGATGGTTTTAGAATTGATTTCCATTTCGTATTCTATCTAAGGGATAGTTCGATAGTAGGTCGCTATATAATTAGATTCTGGTCGAGCACTTTGTTGTCGTTAATGGGTTATTCGTGAAGAATATGTTAATTCGGTGTTATGTTGAGTAAAATAAACAGGTGTTCAATGTAGTAATCATAGTTCCAGTTGTTTTCCTTCAACTTAGGACTTGTAGTTAGTGTGCCTAGTTTAGTTTATTTGTTAGTTGGCTGATCTAGACTTTACACAGAAGATTTCTTGCCTGGGTGAGATAATATTGATCTCTCCCCCGCCTAAACGAACTTTTTCTCTTTTTTTTTTTCTTGTTACTGGGGCAGCAGTAAGTTGGGTTTCGGCCCCCACTCGCCACGTGACATTGTTTAGAGCTCTTGTAGGTTCGGAGTCGAGGAGATTTCAAGGAGTAGATTTCCATATTATCCTTTATCCCTTTCTCCCTTTTTTTTACAAAGAACCCCCTCTGCTTTGCTTCTATTACACTAGCCCGCGTGACAGGTCAGCAAGCATGAATAAAAGGTCAGCCAGGGTGTGTTTGGGCTGGAAAACATAATAAGACTGTATAACGACTATCTGTATCAAGCCTAATTTCTATAATTGATTTAATGCTTTATGTTGACTCAAACTAAAATATGTGGCAGGAGATGATCTGGTAAGACAGGCCCCCTTCCACTCCCCCAAATTGAGTAGCGACTGGCCTATAAAACGACGGCCGTCTTTTTTTTTTTTTTAGTATCCAGAAGCTATAAGTTGTTAACTTTTTGGCTTGGTACTATAGATATCGCAACCCGTCAGCCTTGATTCCACGATAGATACTGTAAATCTGGGAGACATGTGACTTTTCTGCCTACCCCTGGGCGTAACCCGGACTACAAGGAGTTCGTCACCCTGTCGCCGCGTAGTCAGGTTAGGCCATCAGTGCTAGCGAGCCGGGCTGCGGCTGTCTTTAGGATAGATCTATTCTAAAGATTGCCTTGCGTAAACATTGGTCTAAGACTATTTGCCCTAAATCACCCACCCACACTGGACTGCAAGTTACTTCGCAGCCGTGTTTGTGGTGCTTTAATATAACTGCTGTACGGTTTGTCAGTGGTGTACAAATGGTCCTAAAAACATTCATCATCATACACACATTTTCACATTCAGATACTGTTGCCTGTAGCACGGAACAGAGTCGCTTGGACACTAACCTTGACCCGAGTCGGGCGTGTCCATTATCCGACGGGCTAGCATTGTGCCCCGGGAATTCTTTCCCAGAAGAAAGCACCTGTCACCCATATGGAAAACCACATAGACAGAAACGGTGTGATTTGACGAAACTGGAAACTCTATTCCTGTGTGGATACTATTATTTTTCGCCTTCTCAGTGTTCATTGGCTGTAAACATCGACAGAAATTTCTTATTGTTTGTCTATTTCTGGACTTGAGTCTTGTTCCAGAACTCGAGTATTGCATACCCATCCGTTTGACAGATCTGGCGTATCTGTATGCAGATTGTTGGTTTCTTGCCTCTCATGTAGATGCACTCCGACTTCGAAGAAAGCCCAAAGTCATTCGACTGTTACGATATGTTTTTTGAAGAGGCAGTGGGTCTGTTCGTGTTTTTCCCACAATAGGGCCCCGGGACCCACACGGGGAATTCATTTTGTAGAGGTAATTTAAAAAAATGTTATGACTTCCATGACGCAGTGTAAAATAGGCGAAATACAGGCCCTGTCATCCACATCCAATCCGGACTTTAGTTTTTTTTTTAAAGTAACCGTCAAAGGCCTCAATATACCACTGCGGTTGAACGGGGCTGATAAGGATTTGTAGATGTGGGATTCTCATGCCGCGGCATGGAGGTGAAAAACTGCACCTGTAATGGGAGTTAACGAGGGTCGGCATAGCATCAGCCGTTCCAGACAAAAAGTCGACAGTCGGCATGATATCAGCCATTCCAGACACGTAGTCGACAGTCGGCATGATATCAGCCATTCCAGACATCAAGTCGACAGTCGGCATGGTATTAGCCGTTCCAGACAAAAATTCGTCGGCACAGCATCAGCCATGCCATAGACCACCAAGTCGACAGTCGGCATGATATCAGCCATTCCAGACACCGAGTCGACAGTCTGCATGATATCAGCCATTCCAGACACCAAGTCAACAGTCGGCATAATATCAACCATTCCAGACACCAAGTCGACAGTCGGCATGATATCAGCCATTCCAGACACCAAGTCAACAGTCGGCATAATATCAGCCATTCCAGACACCAAGTCGACAGTCGGCATAATTTCAGCCATTCCAGACACCGAGTCGACAGTCGGCATGATATCAGCCATTCCAGACACCAAGTCGACAGTCGGCATGATATCAGCCATTCCAGACACCAAGTCGACAGTCGGCATGATATCAGCCATGCCATAGACCAAGTCGACAGTCGGATCACTGATCTTTAAACGTGGCTAGCTACCTGGCTTGCCACTAGCGAGAAGACACTAGAGTTCTTTGTCAGCAGTTTTCTTTCTGGTTTTGTTCCATTCAAGTCCTCTGTCGGTGAGGGACTGTAGAATGTTGTCTTTCCAGCGGACCCTAAGTCGCCCCGGGGGTCTGGCTCCGTCGTTCTTGGCATCCCATTCCTGCCATCGTGGCAGATTTTCTCCCATTCTGCATACATGTCCAAATCATCTTAACTGTGACTTATCCATTGGCGTTAGTAAGGCCTGGACCTAAAGATCTTGACGAACTGTTTGACTGCTAACTTTGTTCCTTCTTGTCCCTTGGACTACCTTTCTCAGAATGTACGACAGTTTGTATTACTGTGTGCTGAATGGTAAATAAAGATAAAAGGATGGGGTGAGGGGGAGAGGTTGGTTGGGGTGGGGTTCAGTTAAAAAAAATATTGGGGGGTGGGGGGGGAGAGGCCTCAGTGCTGAAAGGTTATGGGTTGGTTCTTGTTTTTGACCCCTCCCCTCCCCCAGGTTCCAACGCCTATGCTAGCAACATATATCCAACAAGGGGTGGCGAAACTGGCAATGAATCTTGTATGAGATGCTTGAAGGTGACATCTGTCTGTAACAAAGAAATCCTGCGTCAGATCGCATGCTTGGCAGACCTTGCCACTGCGAGGCAACAGATATGTACAGACTTAGCAATCTACTGAACGTTAACTTGTAGAATCGCCTTGAAATTTTAGAAGCGGCGATATCTTTGATCTGCCAAATTGTTCTGTAGCAAAAGTGCGTTGGTCGTTTATTTTTAATACCTCATAAGCAGCTTTTCACAGCTTGAGTATCACAATATTAGTTTTATGGTTTGAAAAAATTTACAACTGCACCCAACTGTAGAAATGGAATTTCCGCTCTTTTATTTTGAATTATAAAAATATTTAGATTGAGCTGATCTCAATAGAGCTGGCGCGTGTCAAAGTTCCGGTTTTTGCAATATCAAATTAATCTTTTTATGATACTAGTGTGGGCAACATTTGAATAGTGTATAAGTGTGCTGAAAGTTAGATCATTCTCTGTGCGATGTTTCTCACACCTTGTGAAGAAGAACCGAACGAGTACAGGAACACAAGAAAGGAAAAAAACCAACTTGTATTGGTTAGACTACAGTGGTAAGCAAATTCTTTAGTCTAGTGGCTCTCAACCTTCCTAATGCCGCGATCCTTTAATACAGTTCTTCATGTTGTGGCGACCCCCAGGCATACAATTATTTTCTTTGCTACTTCAAAACTTCAATGAATATGCGTATTGCAATGGTCTTTGGCGACCACTGTGAAAGTGTAGTTCGACCCCCCCCCTCCACCTAACCCCCCCCCCCTCCACCTAACCCCCCACCCCCCACCCCAAAAAAAAATCACTACCTACAGGTTGAGAACCGCTGCTTTAGTCGAAAGAGCCGAAAATCAGAGCCAGGACGATGACAAGTTTTTTTGAGAGCTAAATTTATTTTCAAGAACCTGTAGAGAACCATGTTTTTCTGAGTCAAAACCAAATTGTGCCCCCCCCCCCCCCCCCCCCCCCCCCAAAAAAAGGGTCACGACCTACAGGTTTAAAACCGATGTTTAGCCGAAAGAGCCATAAATCAGCAACAGGACGATTACAGCTTTTTAAAAGAGCCAAATTTCTTTTCAAGAACCTGTTAAGAACCATGTTTTTCGGAGTCAAAACCGTTTTGTGGCCGAGCACCATTCAGGGCGCTAAAGAGCTGACTAGTGGGTTAAAGGGACATCTAGCAAAACAGTGCATAGACCATAATCCAAGAGCGTTGAAGGGCAAGAACCCTGGTAAAATCATTGATAATAACGAATTAGAGACAAGAGGCACGCTGCCAGAAGAAAACATGGTGGAGGTGGGGGGGGGGGGGGGGGGAAAGCAAGCACTGTCCTTATTACATTTTAACGGGCCGGGCAACATAAAAAAAGTGTAAACCATGTTTAACTGCGTAAAAATAATTAATATTGGTATTATTATGTGCTCAGTTGCAAAAACAGACACAGAGGCTAACAGAACCAGAGGTCGACCATGCAGGAAATGGACCGCAGAAATATTAGAGACACTGAAAAGTACTTTATACGATGCTAACAGAAAAGCCCGTCCCAGAGATCTCTTTCTGTCCTCACGTCGTCAGGCATTACAGAAACAAAAAAAAAAAAAAAAAAAAGAAAGAAAGAAAGAGAAAGATATGTGTTTCACGAAGCCATATTTCACTTCTACTTTCATTGAAACTTAAGATTCTTTCTTTTTTTTTCTAGCTGAGAGGCAAGGAACCAAGTGCCTGTACACAAATAAACCAGATCTGTTAAACGGATGTGTACGCAAAGTTCAAGTTTTAGAAGCATACCAAAGTCTAGACGTGGACGAACGACCAGAACTGTCCTAATATATAATAGACAATACATTGGCCTGTCTGCGACACTGTTAAATACGGGTGTTAATATCTCAGATTATAATCACTAATTTTCCGTAGTGCCCACCTAACATGCAGACGGCTTTAGCAGGGTGGCTACAATTAATTATTACTAGAATGGGAGCCGCGATAGTGTATTGGACCCCGATATTGTATTGGACCCCGATTGTGTATTGGACGCGATAGTGTATTTGACCCCGATAGTGTATTGGACCCCGATAGTGTATTGGTCTTCCTCACTGTGGATCCTATTATACGATTTCGTGTGCTGGGACAGTTTGGGTATCTTGGTCGGTTAAATGTGTGAGGTGGTGGAAGAAGCTAGTGGGTAGTAACATCCTTGGGTACACTCAGGAGCAATGACGAAACATACGGCAGCGGGGAAGATAAAGATCAAATGGGGGTGCTGGGGCAGTTAAAGGGGCGGTAGCATCAATCAGACTGGTGGGGGGGGGGGGGGGTGTAGTCGAACGGCCCAGGGACGCAGTAAGAGCCTCAGGTGCAGTTAGGGGCACTGACTAAACACACGGCAGTGGCGGAGACACTAGTAAAGTAGAAAAGGGGCGAATAACTTTAAATCATATATAATAATATATTAAAAATAATTTGAACTGTACAAAATAAACAAAAGCTTGCAAAGAGAACGTTTATACACGGCTCGGGGATTGCGGAGAAGAGAGGGAGATGTTCTATGTAATAAAAGCGACCGATTTGATGCTCACGTTGTATGTCTAGTGCCGAAGTATTAACTAATTATGAAATGGGTGACTAGATCATAACAAACAATAACCCCCAAAGACGTGGAAAAACGACCTTTACTAAGTTCACGGAATGTGCTAACGTTAAGGTTCATTCGACAAAAAGAGGTGTAACAAAAAAAAGCAGCAACCCAGAAACGACCATATTTCACCGGCTGTTGTTAACTTTATTTAACAGAACAGTCTAAAATCAACAGCAGAGATCCGGCTCATGGATCACCCAGGTCTCGGATAAAATAATAAATGAATCTAACGATTACACCGCTATGCCTACACTTGTATTCTCTCTGTTGGCCACGAACGCTAATTGAAGAACCTCGTTTCCTGCCCGCCCAATGACAAGCTGCAGTACTTCAAACATATTTTTATATGCATTTCTCACCAGGGACGCTGGAACCTGACGGCCAAGGTACAGTACACTGTGCTCCCCTTATCCAAATCTAGCCAAGTGGTCAAGCCGTTTGCCTCGCGTTCTTTAGGTCGTATGTTCGTTCCCTTCACGATTGCAGTTTTTAAGGAGATTCCGAGGATCTTCGCTGGAGCTACAGAGTTCGCGCGGCGCTCTCGGCATGTTACCCACATGCGGAGAGAGACTGAGCCATATGAGATAAAACCAGATGCAGTTAACTAGTTGATCCTCTGGATATTAACTTTTTGAAGATTTTTTTAAATAAAAGAAGAGGGGAATGGTTAATGGAGAAAAAAAAATGGGGGGGGGGGGGTAATAATTTCGCCTTCCCTTTTTCCACCTAGAGAATTTGCAAAAAGGGGTTGGGGGTGGGGGGAGAAGCCCTTAACACCAGGCTGGATTAGGACCCGGTGACGCTCTAAGCACTTGAAAGGTTTGGTCCTCACCTCCCACTCTGCTCGTAAAAAATACACAGATTAGCATGGGCTCCCTATAGTCGCTCGTGGGGCCCCCGGGCAAGTGATAAGAAAACCCATTTTTTAAGACAGTCCTGGTGCCCCCATATGTATGTAAACATAAAAAGTAAGTAAAGGTCCCTTTTACACGCCGTTAGGCATACTGGGGATAAAGGGCTAGACCTATTTTTTTATAGACCAGTCGGCACTTGGTGGGTGATGTGGTCAGCCTCACGCCGGCCACCTTTACTTCCCAGGACTGCACCTAGTACCCTTTCAAGGTTGGGTCGACCTAGGAGGTCATTACTGAAAAAAGCCCGGTTCCGTCAGACCTGAAGGGAACGAACATATGACCTTCAAATCGCGAGGCAAACGGCTTGACCACTTGGCTAGATTTGGATAAGGGGGAGCTCAGTGTACCTTGACCGTCAGGTTCCAACGTCCTTGGCGGGAGTCTAGCCGCCAATGCCACGGCGACTCTCAATTCAAAATATTACAAACCATAAAATGAAATTGTATTTATGAAAATGAAACAAGCTTACAGCCAGATAAAAAAATAATGTCTATTTTTTAAAACTACCACTTATTTATATTTTAAAAACTTGCTAATTTTCTAAACAAGAAAAAAAAAAGTATGTCATCAGATCCTCCTCCAACGTATCTAATGGAACACATCTGCTTGTACACTTGAAGGTTTGAACACCGGATCAACATCATTGCATACAGGCAGTAACCCGCAAGTTTGAGTCCGAAGAAGCTCAACACAGTGCATATGCCCTGTAGCACCGGCGAGGATCCTGAAATACTTTAGGAAGATTTTAAACTCCGCATGTTTGCCCGGGCAGCGCCGTTAGGCTACTCTTTTCGATTTCCAACTGCCAAGGGATTTTTTACGTGCGCAACAATGCACACGGGCGTCCGATCTTACTACCTAGAGAACAGGATAACTACTAGAAGTCCAAGTGAAAAGTCCCAGCCCCTACCAGGGACTTAACCCGGAACCTCTATCCCTCAAGGCGGACACCATGCCTCGAGATCACGCAGCCCCCCTCCCCCACCCTCTTATTGTACACTTAAATAGAGTTAAGGCACTCAGCCTGCCCTGCTCACTGTTGTTCTGATGGGATTCGTTAAAATATAATTTAACCGAGAAAGTAGACGTTCAGCTCCAAGACTATTGAAACTGTTGGGGTGCCCCTCCCTTTTGCGATAACCTTAGTAAGTGCTTGATGTGCCTAATGGTTAATCCACCCCCCCCCCCTACTTTTTTTTTGTTCCCACTGCACTAAACGCTATTTAGAGAAGTTAAAAAAAAAAGTATTTCCTTACACATGTCATAGTATATTAACACCTCATTAACACGAACTCACTTAAGAAAAAAAATTTATTAACATAAATGTGTGTGTGGTGTGTATGTGTGTTTTCCCAACGTGTATGTATTGTAATAAGTCTTATGTAAGCACGAATTTATTATCTTTTAACACGAGCTTGGCCATTTAACACACATTAATAATAATGACTGATATTACTACACACTTAAACATGGCTTAGACACAGTTGAGGCCTTCAAAACGGACTGATCACCCCCCACCCACCATCTTTTGTTCAGCGCCTCTGGCAGCAAGTAATGTCTTTTTCTTTGGGCGCTAAAATTATTATAGTGTAAAGCTCTTAGGGAAAACGATATGTTAAGTATACTCGTCACTTTAAGGCCGAGGTTGTTGTTGAAGAAACGCAATTTGTGTTCCGTAGATTTTGACAAAGAAACACGGAAGATCCATTTACGTAAGAACAGGCAGCTGTATTTAAATGAGGGGCAGGATGAGGGCGGCTGACGGGAGTGATAAATGCCAGATAAAGAGAATGCAGTCGGGCTGAGATTGAAAACTACCCTTGACCTTTCGTCCTTTCTAGAGAGCAAATGTTGACGGCTGCCTGTCTGTTCAGGAAGCGTGTGGTTAGCGGGAAGCCCCGGCCCAGGACACGCTTGAATGATTACGGCTTGTTTTCCTTCTATCAAGTAAATTGGAGGTGTGTTCTACATCTAGTTTGTGCACGTGCCGCTTAACTCTTTAGCACCAAGCAATGCAACCTATTTTTATTAGTTGCTTTGTTCAGGTTAGCCATTATTTGTTAGCTTCTTTTTTGCCCATACTTGAGTTACTGTTAATCAGTATTTTCAAATTCTGTAAAATTCAAAAAAGTTTAACTGCGCGCTTGTCAAATTGTTGTAATCTTCTTCTTCTTCTTCGCGTTCACCAGCTATACACTCTGGCGGAAAGTTCTGGTTGCTCGTCCACCACTGAACCGCAGTCTTGCTCCAGAACCTGAGTGTTGCGTGTGCATCAGTTTTACAAATCTCATTCTCTTGAATACAGACTGTTGGTTCCTTGCCTCTCCGGCAGATGCACTCCGACTTCAAAGGAAGCTCCCCAGTTAGTCGACTCTTACGACATGCTTTTGGGGAGGCAGTGGGTCTATTCTTGTTTTCCCCACAATAGGGCCCCGGAACCCAAACGGGGGAATTGTTGTATTAAAGTAAAGTAAAGGATCCTTTTTCACGCCAGTAGGGGTGTTAAGCATATAGGACGAGACCTATATTTTATAGACCAATCGGCACTTAGTGGATGGTGTGGTCAGCATCATGCCGGCCGACTTTACTTCCCAGGGCTTGTACCTGGTAAACACTCAATGCAGGGTTGACCTAGGAGTCAAAACCATTTTTCAAGAAAAAAAATTGTTGTATTATGTTAACTAAGTAGAATCAAAGTTTAAAGTTTGCTAATCTTGAAATCATAGACCCTAGATTTGGTACCGTTAAAATAGTGGCTAACAAGAGACTAAGAAATTATGATTCCTTGTGTATGCGACCGAGGAACGCGAAAGGCGCCTGTGTTTGATGAGTCCATAGATATGCCTATTACAATACCTCGGGGCCGCGTTACTGCAGTCGATATGCGACTCGTTTTCAAATCCAGCTGCGACTCGCTGCAGCACATGACCGGTGTTCGAAACCGGGGGTTCACCCATCCTCTAAGAAATGGGTACCACATTTAACACTCTGGGGTAAACAGAGGGACGTCGCTGTAGCTACGGAGTTTCTAAAGGCCAGCGACACAGGCGGAGAGTTTCTTACCAGCTGTCCGTGCTGGTGGCAGAGCACTTATGGTTTTATAATCTTGTGCAATGACGCTGGTTCACATCTCCCGACTTTACTTTTTAAAAAATTACATTACCCTAACCCCCCCCCCCCTCCCCTTACACACACACACACAAACTGCCTCTCTCTCCTCCTCTTTTATTACCATTTTGTACCCGCATAGAACTGCAGGTTTCAACCTGGCTGTCATAACCTTAGCCTTAAGTAGTACCCTCGTTATAACGTCTCTAGAGGTTGAACGCGGTATCTGAGACCTGCCTTGCCGGTCTGCCATCCAAACTGAGATTCTGTAATTATAAGATGTATGTTAAACCTTTAGGTAGAAGCCCAGAGGTGACAAACCGATCGATCGACCAATGACTACATTTTTCCCGAGGACTGAGGATTGAAAGATTGAAGCCCATTGCCTCAAAAAGACACTTTTCGCATTACGAAGCGTTCGCATACACTTAGCCACAGAGCCGACCACTCAACCCTACTGTTACAAAATAACCGGCTCCACTATGGGTGGGGACGGTGCAGGTGTACAGGAGCGTGCATGGATGCAGGATACCCAGACGTGCTGGATGGTTCATCAGGAGGGCTGACAATGATGGGTTAAGGCGCTCGGACTCTTTATATAAACTCTGCGTGACCCCTGTTAGGTGTTTAAACTAGGCTTCGGTATCAAGCCAGGCTGGCTAGGGTAGTTGGCTAAACCTGACTACGCGGCAATCGGGTGACGAACTTCTTGTGGTCCGGGTTTACGCCCGGGGGTAGGCAGAAAAGCCACATTTCTCCAAGATTTGCGGTATTTATCGTGGAATCAACTTTGCCTGGGCGGCGCCGTTAGGCTACTCTTTTCGATTTCCAACTGCCAAGGGAAGTTTCACGTGTGCAAGAATACACACGGCCGTCCGATTTTTCTACCCAGAGACAACGTGAAATTACTAAAAGTCACTGTGAAAAAATCCCAGCCTTCATCGGGGCTTGAACCCGGGACCTCCAGCACTTGTGGCGGAACCATACCTAGAGACCACTCAGTCGCCCCCCCCCCCCCCCCCACCCACCCCCAGCTAAAAAATAATAATTTAAACAATCTGATAATAGTAATACTATAACATTTGTAATTAGAACCCACAGGGCAAAGGATTAGAGCGCGATCTAAAATTATTGTAATGTGCCACAAAGATTAATCATGCAGGGAGGGCAGTCACCTGCATAAAGGGTTAGTTGCGTATCCTTTACAGGACGTTGCAGAACCAACCCCAACAGCCCCTGGCAGTTGTGTGTTTTTTCTAAGCAAATTTACGTCCAGTAGTTAACCTGCATAAGCTGGAACAAAATATAACGGGTTGTGACGATTTTGCTCCAAACGTGAACACATTATATAAAAAAAAAAAAAAGGCAGTTAGTGAGTTACAGAAGATTTTCTCTTATCCATGTTAAGCTTGGTCGACTTGAACACCAGCCCTTAGTCAGTAATTGTAATAATCCATACACAAAGTCTCGGAAGATAAGAAACACACACCACACACGCACATAAACAAAGTCAATGAAGACCACACAAACTCTAATTCAAAGAAGACCATCCACACGGTCTAAGTTAAAGAAGACCACACACACACACTACTACTACTACTACTACTACTACTACTACCACTACTACTCCTCATCCCCCTAATATTACTACAACCACAACAACAACAAGAACAACAACAAAAACACCTACTATTACTATTTTTATTATTAGTTTATGTCTTTAATCTAGGCTCAGGTCCTCTTGAGGAGCTCCTTCAAATAAATCTCCACACCCTATTATCCCCCCCCCCCCCCCAACAAAAAATTATTTTTTATTTTTTTAAATTTGTAAGGGGAGCAGTGCTAAACAATATTTGCTTTGTGTTGACGCCCCTGATTTAAACTTGTCTCTAGTAGATATCGGGGAAATGCTGACCACATTACCCACCTAGTGCCGATGGTCTGTAAAAATATTGATGCTCTTCCCATATACCCGTCACGCCTTAAAAAAAAAAAAAAAGGCGTGAAAAGGGATCTTTTTTTAATATATTTTGTATAGTAGATATTAGCAATCGTTCTTTGTTTGTAGGATCTTCTTATAATCCATCCGTTTGGCGTTGGTCTTCATACCTGTACACCAGTAGTAAGGCAACGATTACATTAGAGAGGGCATCAAGTGGTATTTTCATTCTCGTGGCTTCGCTGTTGAAAATATGCCTGCACAGCTATCATTGTAATACTAATAACTCATAGCCTTCGTACAATACAGCTTCTTCAAGAGTAGAGCAATCATGCAGTTGAGTTTTTGTGTGTGCTATTTTAGAGACGTCAAACACCCACTACTGTATACATCCTCGCCACTGCTGTACACAGCCTCGCCACTGCTGTACACAGCCTCCCCACTGTTGTTCATAGCCTCACCCCTGTTGTACATAGCCTCGCCACTGCTGTACACAGCCTCGCCACTACTGTATACAGCCTCGCCACTGCTGTTCAAAGCTTCGCTATTGTTGTACACAGCCTCACCACTGCTGTACATAGAGTCACCACTGCTGTACAGAGCCTCAGCACTACTGTACACATCCTCGCCACTGCTGTACACAGCCTCGCCACTGCTGTACACAGCCTCACCCCTGCTGTACACAGCCTCGCCACTGCTGTACAGAGCCTCAGCACTACTGTACACATCCTCGCCACTGCTGTACACAGCCTTGCCACTGCTGTTCACAGCCTAACCCCTGCTGTACACTGCCTTGCCACTGCTGTTCACAGCCTCACCCCTGCTGTACACTGCCTTGCCACTGCTGTACACAGCCTCACCTCTGCTGCTCACATCCTCGCCACTGCTGTTCATAGCCTCACCCCTGCTGTACACAGCCTTCTCCCTGCAGTACACAGCCTTTTGTCTTTGACGAGTGTCTTTTTTTTTTCTTGCTATGTCGTCAACCAGTAGCTTGCAATGTTTTAAATGTTAGTGCAATGCTTTTACTAGGCTCGTTTGTCCAGTACATTGCGCTTATAAGGGTATCCTCTGTTTGGCTGGTCATCCCTCTCCTAAATGATTGCTGTTTGTAGGATTAACACCTCCCGGATGAGAATCAAGCAGGGACAATCCTAGAAACCATGTTTAACAGCATAACATAGTTATACTAGGGCATCCGCACGGTAACAACCAAACCCGCTGTCCATTGCTGGTGTGGGATGCCTTGATTTGTTGCCAAGGGTTTACTCCGGATAGCTCAGCTAAAGCGATGTAAATGCTGAAGTAAAATAAATACGATAATGTTGTTATTAATTCCACATATTTTCTCTGTGTAAATGAGGGCCAGTCAATAGAGATGAACTTATTTCGTTTGATGTTACATATATTCTTTTATTTAACTGCACATGATAGTTTACGTCATTCAGATTTAACAAATAACAGGGGTAACAAATCGTGCACTAGAAGTTTAACCACACCAGGACCGCACAAGAAGCGATTAAAAGAGTCCATTCGGATGAGAATCCCTAGGCACAAGTCCTAAAAAGCTCGTTCAACCGTTGGGTTTTATTAGGGCCCCCAACAACAACAAAAATTGCCTCCCACAATTGGGCTTAACTGCTTTTAACGGGCTTTTCGGGACTTCTTCATGGGTGATCCTCATTCGTATGGTGGCACTTTGTGTCACCGGGTGTTTATAGCTTGTGTGATGTCTTAGTGGAGTAGAACTTAAGTGAGCTACCTACTAAATAAATCACGTGGTATTCACAACGCCCCCGACACTTGACTACTGACTACTGCAGGTTAATTAACAAACTTATTGTCATACTTCAATATAATTGTGCTTTATGGCTATCAGGTTAAACGAGATTTCTGGCATTTGTAACTGTTGGATTCTCATCTTTGAGATCCCAATCTTACAGTCTGCAATCCTTGACTGAAAAACATTAAAAAACAAAAAGAAATCCTGGTACCAAAAAAAAGTTAAGGGAGAAAAATTGGTATTTTATTGTCTTTTTGTCTCCCTTTGCATGTTTTGACTTTCCTAATACTATAGAGTTAGCTTTAGGTAAGGACATTATTTCCATATTTGACCGTACTGCTGCTACTACTGTTGTTGCTGCTGTTTCTCTTTCCTCCCCCTCTTGCTCTCTTTGCATTTATAAAGGAAGTTACTGTTAAGAAATCAGAAATTCGACACTAAACTATTTAATAAATGTCTCATACATATTGTAGCTCTTGTCAGTCTTCTCCTTGTGGGATGCAATTTTTTCGTTATTTTGGAACCCCACCCTGGCTATTGCCAGGAGCCGCAATACAGCTCGGCCATAAATATGGCTTAATGGCTGAACACGGTTTTTGGGACCTCTCCACGGGTGATCCTCATCCACATGGTGGCACTTTGTGTCATCAGGTGTTTATCGCTTGTGTGATGTCCTAGTGGAATAAAAAGTATCACTACTACTATTGTAGCTCTTTGTGTTATCACAAGTCATCCCCTTGTGGATGCAATTTTTCATTACTTTTTCAAGAATTTCTTACCCCGATAGAAAGAAAAACCCTATTCACCATAGCGAGGACTTGAACCTGTGTTTCTAGGTTCTCCAGTTAAAGGAAACAAGACAGCAACAGCCAGAGTAACACACACACACACACACACAGATATATATATATATATATATATATATATATATATATATATATATATATATATATATATATTATACATACACATGCACTCATACATATTTAACATTCTGCCCTTTAGATAAAGAAATAGACAGATTCTAGGAATCCAGTTTCGTCCTTTTTAGGACGAAATTTTTTGTTATTTGAAGCCCCACTCTGGCTTTTGCCAGGGGCCGCAATATAGGCAGGCCATAAATATGGCCAAATGTCTGAACGCGGTTTCTGGGACCTCTCCACGGCGATCCTCATCCATATGGTGGCACTTTGTGTCATCGGGTGTTTATCGCTTGTGTGATGTCCTGGTGGGGTAGAAAGTCAGTCAGTCAGTTCTAGGAATAATGGGGGTAAAACGTGGGGTGGGTGGGGGGGGGGGGGAGACAGATTAACAAATCAAATGTAGCGTTTGCTATCATGATAAACTAACACACAAGAATAGAAGAATAATAATAACAAAATATTACTAATAATTGAATTTAACATAATTGACATCACACATGCAAATCACAGCATTATTTGATCTTGTGCTGATATGTCGCCGCTATCGCATACTACAGACTCTCCCATTCAGCCCAGGGACTCTTGCCGTCTGACGCATGTCCTACTGTTGGAGATCTTCCATCAGTCACCCGATGTCCAGCTTCTCTGACGCTACTTCCACCCTATGTTAAGCACCGGAACCGCTGGAGCTCCAAGGAAACAATCCCGCGGCACCAGTACTTAGAAATGGGTTGGAAGAAAGGAATCAATAGCCGGAGATTGGGTTAAGAGCTGTGTCCTAGAGGATTTAAAAACATTGTCATCGTTAAATTATCACTAGAACTTGATTTATTTATGACAAAAATACTGTCATTGTTAAATTAATACTGGAACTAATTCACATAGGAAAAACATATTGCCATTGTTAAACTCAAACTATTTTAGTATTCAAGGACATAAACATGTCGCTATAGTAAATAAACACCTTAATTAAGTCTGTGTAGACATATATACATTGTTAAATTAACGATGAATATGTTTCTCGGTGGTGAAACTGGAAACAGTTTCAAGTCTAGTTTCTTAGCAATGTTGAGAAATAATGGACCCAGAAGTTACACCCCACCCCTGTCCCTTCCAAATACCACCACCAACTGAGATTGGGCCTGGCAGGTCAACGCAGACCAACATGGGTAACATGACATTTTCTCAAAAGTAAAGACAGCCGGCTTGAAATTGACCATATCACTAATCAAACGCCGACTTGTCTAAATATGCAGGTAGCAACAAAAACATGTTTCAGGATGTGAAAAAAGGTCCATTACTTTCTTGCTGTAGCCTTGTCACTAGAACGTCCCGTGTTTATTGTAACTAACTTTTTAAAGCCGACCAATACTTCGTCTTTTAATTTTGCTTGCACTTTCACCGGGTGCAATTCATGTCATTTTATTTATAAAAACGCTGCAACACAACCACATATAACAGTAACATCGAATAAATAATGTGTCTACGTAAAATAATCCACCATATATCGGACATTATTTCGAATCTTCTAAACGGAAGAGAGAATCAACAACAGATGCTATCAAGTACTGGTATAGGAATTAGTCTGAAAGAGAATAATTACTGTAGCTCAACGTAAGTAAATATCACATAGCCCCCCTGGATTATCGCTATAAACATGATTTTTTAAAACGTTATCCTTGCGAAATCATTGTGTCTGGTAATGAAAGCGAAAGTGTTCGTTTCTGAAATATTGCATTCTGTTGCCCCCCCCCCCACCCCCCAGCTTCCCCTCGTGTATTCCTGGCATAACCATAATGAACATATTTAATAGCTATCTTCATAGATGCGAAATCAGCTGTTACATTACTGAAAAGCAAAAGCAACGCAAAACTAGCAGACCTAGGAGCTGCACTCCACGGGCCGAGTCAGAAATAAAAAAGGAGCTGTAGTACAGTGGATTCCATTCCATTGCATCTTACCTGGAAATGAAGAGGCTCAAAAATTGGCAAAGGAAGGTGCAAAACGACCCCAGCTTGATATATACATAACGTATGATGAGGCCAAGAGAATTTATAAGATGAACTTACAGTACCAAGTGGGATTCTAAACAATCAGGCCACAAAAAGGATGATGCATACTACCAACTTGACCGAAGAGACCAAGTATTCATCTTTAGACTCCAGAAAGGACATAACAGGCTGAAACACCACTCGTTCAACAAGCTAAAGACAGGAAACACTGATGATTGTAACTGTGGAAAGGGTAAAATTACGGCTAAACACTGCAGGAGTGCCCAACACATGCAGAACAGAGACATTTATTAGGCTCACACCCTTTCCTTATGAGGACGCACTCTTTGTAAATGTCAAGAACCTCGGGTTGAGGATTTCTTTAAACTTATTCACATTGATGTATCAAGGTGTAAGAAGAAGAAAACTATCAGGGGATTTCGGAACTGGTAGTCAATAGAGATGCAGAATTCCGAAATCCACCTGTCCGTTTACTGCCACACTGAATGCCCCTAGGTAACGGTTGGCACATTCATATTCTACAATAGTGGACACGGAGATCAGCTGAAATAAAAGTCTAAACATGCCAAATAAAGCACTAATTTGTGTAGGTAATTAAAGTTTCAGGTCTACAGGTTGCCCCTGCTGGATTCCAAAAACATAGCCCGTATGAATGAGATACTCGCTGTACGGAGGTGAGTTTAAACAGCCATGGGGGTAAAGATTCCTTGTGTGAGCCTAGTATCAGAGCACCATGCATTGGCCCTGCATTTATGGAAGGCTTCTTAGATGGCGGGGAATGATCATGTTCTGCTCCTGCCTTCTCTTGAGTGCTAATTTTCACATCTCGGAACTATTCACATTCAAAAACTGTTTTCAGTACTTTTTGGCAAAATTAAAATACTCAAAATTTTAAAACAATAAATGGTGGCCGAAAGGTCGTTGTGTTTGGAAGCTCGCTCTTTTTCGAGATACGCCTAGCCAGATCAAAGGGAGACAGAACAAACAGGAAACACCAAGAATGAAGAAGGAAGACATGCACCAGTGACATCAGGACGAGCGGTTTGATTCGGATGGAAACATTAAGCCAGAAATGGCACAAACACCAGTATTCAGTCACGAAAGTGACGCAAATAACCCAGACCACAAATATAGGCGGAGACTGTTAGCAGCCTAGGCTAGCTAGCAGCAGTCTGAACGTGGTCGAGCTTTTCTTTTTTTCTCAAAAGGACTTGGACTTGGACTCTTGAGTGCTGAACAGTTTTAGGTGGCTTCATCTCAGGACCCGTCTGATTGAGGGTGGGGGGGGGGGGGTGACGCACCACCTGTGACCAGGAAACAATGGTGACCACACAACAATGAGACCTCAGTGTCCCGCAAAACTACCTGGGAAGGCTAACCCTGGCATCAAATACCTGCAGAAGTTGGATGTGTCTGAAGAAAAACATAAATATCGCATTCATGTTGTAAAAGAGCACAACACTACAGCTTCGGATGAATACAAAAGAAGAAAGGCTGGTTTACCTTGACATTTGCTTCTTTCGGACTTTATTAAATCATCTGCTGACCAGATTTACCCTGTTAGAGTATTGGAAGTTGTAATTCATTCAAGAAATATCGGGTCATCCTAGCTGACACTAGTTAGTGATTTACATACGTTATTAACCATTTAATCCTCCTTGCCACCCTGTTACTCGGCATGTAATTCCAATTTGTATTAGTGTTTAGAGGCGAAGTGTCTCTTAAATAGGCTGTGCTATTACTTTTTTTTTTATTTTCACATTTGAAATTTTATTGATCAAATCATGACTTTCTTCATATCTGATCTTTATGTTCTCAAACCAGCTGGGGGTGGCCTTCCTCCAACAAAAGCAGGAGTAGGCTGGGTGACTTGTGTTCTGTGCCAAAGTCCTGTGCCTCCAACATCTCTTTGGTGTCTGGATCAATTTCAATAATGTCTAGCTCAAGAGCAGAAACCTCTGGTACATAGTTATCTCTCCTCTCCCTCTCTTCCTCCTGAAGTTTAATGGAGATATTCCTTACTGGTCCCTTTTGAATCCTCTTCATCAAATGTGTAACAAAGCCAGCAATCTTGTTCCTCAGCTTCTTGCTAGGGATGATTGCAATCTCCTCACACACCCGCTTGTTTGTGTGGAAGTCTTTGGTCAGCTTGGTGCAATATTTCTCAATAATTACACGAGAGGCCTTCTATTACTGACCATGCATGACTTTAAATGGGTGTTGAAAATCTCGACGAATGCTTCCACATTGCATTTGCAAGGAGGCTCAATTCTAAACATTTATATGTACTATATAAACAACATATGTACTTGTCTCGTTGAGACTATTTATGATATCATCAAATTTTGTCATTATGAGGACCACACCCAGAAACTGATTGGAGTCATTTAATAAAAATTAGGGAAGCTGCGCGGTCTCGAGGCATATTGTCCGCCTCGAGTGCTAGAGCTTCTGGGTTCAGTTCCGGGTAGGGGCTGGGATTTTTTTCACACGGACTTGGACCTCTAGTAATTCCCCCTGGTCTCTGGGTAGTGAGATCGAACGCTTGTGTGCATTGTTGCGCACGTAAAAAATCCCTTGGCAGTTGGAAATCGAAAAGAGTATCCTAACAGGCACAAATTTGGAGTTAAAAATCGACTCAAAGTATTTCAGGATCCTCGCCGGTGCTACAGAGCCCGTTACTGTGTTCATCTTCTTCGGACTCAGACTTGAGTTTGAAGAAAAACGGAGAAGTTATGGGTTACTGCGGCGTCCGTTGCTAAGGCGTTGCGAGTCCGACTCGTAATCCAACGTACCGCGACCGAAACCCACTGCAGGCTGCGTGGATTTTTATCGTGGTATAGGACGTCGCAGGTCGACCCAGCCTCAATTGGGTACCAGGATGGCTGTCCTGGGGAAGTAAAGACGGCCGGCGTAATGCTGACCACATTACCCACCGAGTGCCGATTGGTCTGTAAAAATATGGGACGCTCTGCCCATATACCCGATGCGCCTTAGGCTTAATAAGGGATCTTTACTTACTTACTTTATGGGTTATTACCCGTGTGCCATGATGTTGGTCCGTTGTTCAACCCCCCCCCCCCACCCCCCCCCCAACTTCCAAAAAAATGATTGCACAATATTGCCTTTTTGTGGACCGCATGCGACTCGCAGGCCACCATTTTGACACGCCTGATCTAAATAACAGGTACACGCTCATTACCGTTCACGTTGTGATGTTTTTTTTCCCCCCTGATGTGTTCTTACGTGGTGTCTTCTTCCGTGATGTTTCTAAGAGTGAAATATTGCGGGAATATTAAACACAGCCTTCATTTAAAACTTTTATTGCTGCCTGAATTTGCAGCTTTTCTAGTGTAGAAAACAGTGACTTGGAAATAACATTCAGCAAAGACCCCGTTACTAAAAAAATGAAAGGCATGAGTGCACCTATACGAAGCTGGATAGAGGACAATAGATGCTTTGAGAATACACGACGAATAAGAATTGGTAAGGTAGGAAAAGAAGGGAGGCTGGGGTTGGCAAGGCGGTGGAGGAGGTTTTCGGACTAGTAATATTGGAAAAGAAAATATGCAAAAAATTTACTATACGACGACGATGATGATGAATGTCTACTTTATTTAAAAGAGTCTAACACTATCAAATTGGTTATAATGGTTCCGATGTTGTTACACGTAACAACTAGGAAGCTAATTATTTTAAAAACAACAGATAAAAATGTAGCTGAAACATACTGTCATCACCTGCGTGCTATTTGAAAAAGAGATATTGATCTGCAGGGGTAGATATACTCACCATGTCTTACGCTAAACATACCTTCACCAGGGCACGTCTAGAGGAAAGGACACTGGTCAGCTGATGACCATGGTCTACGCTGTAAGGAAACACACCAGATACTATAAACTTTACACGCCCGAAAAAAAAAAAAAACAACCTCAGGTAATCTCCATGTATGTGGTAGACAATCAGAACCCGAGTCTTGCACCTACCACTGCGAGAACTCTGGAGCTATTTCCGGGTGCCTGCCTGCCTGCAGAAATGGAATAAAGTTATCATCATGGTTTATCTCTAATGAAAACAATTATGTGCAACTGTCATTAACTGTGTGTACTCTGTCATGTTTTAAGCGCCATGTAACTTTTAGTTTAGAATATCACGGCTATATACCCGTGGTTTAGTAACTGATCTTAACTAAAATAGTGTTAACTGTTGACGAAAGATTATGTTTGATTGAGCATGTGCTCCGAAACGGCGGAATGTATTCGAATGCGGTTGTAACTCATAGTTATGCTTGGATGTCTTAGTAATGGTGTCAATATGTATATAAGTGCGCTTGCTTTCTGACATCGGTTTTCTATTTCTCTGTCAATTCTACCATCTTCCGTGATCATACTTCCTAGATATTTAAACTCCCTAATTTCATTCAGACCAGAACCATTCATCTGTATGTAAAGTGGGCCAAGGGTTGTACTAATCTGCATTGTTTCGGAGTTGTTTGCATTGATCTTCACGTTGTATTTACTGCATGCTGAGTTCAACCTGTTAATATGGTCTTACAATTTTGGTTCAAGCAGGGATGTATTAGTTCAGGTCAGTTTGTCGTATAGGTACCTCTAAACTGTATCCATTAATTGTATGTTGCTATAGCTGTACTTAAAATATATACACAATAACCGTATTCAACTGTGGCACCCAGCTGTAGTGGTGATTAGTCTAGAAAACTAGGCACACTTCAGCTTTATATTTAATATAGAAATTTGTAGCTGGAAACAAACAGTACTATTGTGGGATGCAAAATTTTCTCCAGCTGGACAGAGGCTAATATTTAGTACCAGGAAATGCTCTGGGAAATTGACTTCACTACCCATCGACACCCTTTGAACAAAATAATTCTGACACTATCATCATACACTCGATGGCAAGTTATGACAGGTAAAGGGGTTATCTACTTAACCTTTTGTGAAATGAAGATAAAACACGATTGGAAGGGGAAAAAAATATGTATTCCGTCAGCTAATAAAGAACACACTTAGAAGATGGAGAACTTTGGAGCCGAACATAACACACTCCATAAATGAAGCTGTGAAAAAAAAAGATGCTGCTAGTGGATAGGACACACGTTGAGGGAGGAGAAAACACACACGAGAACAATATAACTAGAATGTTATTACACTGGAATTTGAAGATGCATTGTAATAAACGTAAAAGACAGAAGAGAGCTAGAGAGGGAAATAAAAGATAGGACGTGGACGAGCCCATGAAATACCAAAGGATAAAATGACTTGGCGTGAGCCGGTTGAGGACCTATATTTCATTGGACAAAAAGAGGCAGAAGAGAAAGAAACGTGAAAGATACATGAACACAAGACGCGCTGTTTAGTGCACCCACAAACTATATGTAGATAATTGTGCGTTACCTTTGGCGGACGTGCGGCTCCCAGCTTATTCTAGTGGCCTTTATTGCGTGTGCCACATTCCTTGTTAAAGAAAATCAATGATATCTCCATGATTTGTAGTTACATATACTATCACAAACAGATGGGGAAATGTCGAAGCAGAGATCAATATCGCACTACACACATATACCCAGAAGGTGGCTATGTCAGGGCAACCAGCCCGGTGTCAACATGTCCAGGTTTGGTCTGTGGTCATGAAAGTATCATGTTTTTCCTTTTAATATTTTGCTCATAACCAATAGTGCATCATCATTACCAAGTTCCTTGCCAACTGGCGTGGGCGAAAATGCATCTCCACATTCTGCTATCTTCAATAAGGTTGTCAAGAATCTTCTGGCATTGTCCACCTCTGTCTATTTTTTTACTAACCGTTCCAGTGGTTACATGTTCTAGTTTTCTTCTTTTCACAATGTTTAAAAAAAAAAAAAAAAAAATAACGATTGTCTGTTTTTTTTAATGTTTGTGATAAGTTGTCTTCGAGGCCTCGTCTCCTTCACGACAACCGGGGCTGCTCCTGTCAAGCTTAGCTGTCTGACACTCCCTGTCGGTTCTGGGACTTCGGTCTGGGGAAACAAGAACAGACCCGCTGCCCCTGTACATATATCTCGTAAGAGGCGACCAATTAGTGGTTTGACGAAATGATGTGTTTGGCCGAAAGCGCAGATATCGCAGCCTAGCTGTAAACCAAATTAACAAAGTGTCAACGGCATTGTTAAGGGCTGATGCAGAAGACGCAGATGTCTTAAGACGTTTAAGCTGTAATCTTCTTCTTCAGCGCTCCGAGCCTTGAGGTTCATTGCTGCAGATACAACCCTCCTCCACTCATCTCTCTGTT
This sequence comes from Candidula unifasciata, assembly GCA_905116865.2. NCBI lineage: Eukaryota > Metazoa > Mollusca > Gastropoda > Stylommatophora > Geomitridae > Candidula > Candidula unifasciata. The sequence goes on along the minus strand of CAJHNH020000963.1, from coordinate 182,047 downwards.
TGACCTTCTCTTTCCAGTTGGTGACACCAATTGTTTGCAGGTCTGTCTGGACGCTGTTTCTCCATAATCTTCTTGGTCTGCCTCGTGATCTACAACCATTCAGCTTCCTTGTGTTTTTACCTCTTTGTCATTTGACATTCTCTCTATGTTCACATGTGATTATTTCGATAACCTATACAGCATGCAATAAAAAATTGTGTTCGTCTTACTCATCGGGAGGCTTATGCTGGTGATAACTATGCTGATTTTTTTTATTTTGAATCGGCGTTTGTTCCTCCCCCCCCACCCCCAAATAAGGCAAAGTGAAAGCTCGATGTTTGTTTACATTAAAATTTTAAGTTTGTCACAGCTTATGAAACAGATGATAGCTTGCATGCCTACTTGTCCGGCAGTGTCTCTCTCTCTCTCTCTCTCTCTCTCTCTCTCTCTCTCTCTCTCTCTCTCTCTCTCTCTCTCTATATATATATATATATATATATATATATATATACACACACACACACACACACAACACACATATAAATAATATATATATATGTATATATCTGTATATATCTGTGTGTATATATATATATATATATATATATATATATATATATATATATATATATATATATATATATATATATATGTGTGTGTGTGTGTGTGTGTGTGTGTGTGTGTGTGGGCATGCATTGTATTTGGCTGATGTATATAGTATTTAGGTACCAATGTTGTAAAATATGCATGCAGAGTATTTACACATATAGTAAAGCTGCTTACCTGCGGCACATTTGGTTATGTGTTCTATTGCCAATTAAAGTTGGGATGTTTTCATAGAGCTGAGCGCCTGTGTCTATCTAGCCCAAAATTAGGGTCTGGATATTTCGTGGGAAGCGATGGCGTATTGTGTGATGTGGACTACTCTCCTCATCAAGTGCCGATTGGTTAAGCAAAGGATGAGGCTATTGCTATGTGCTCGACGGTCCTCACATGATGAAGCAGGTTCTTGTACTCACTTCAACTTATAGAAACTAAAACTTATTTGAAAGTCAAATATTGAGTATGAGAAAGTAACATTTGATCTTTAAGACTATATTAATATTGTCTAGTTGACATAATAAGTAAATTCTTCTAGACAAACTCATGTCATCATCATCAATTTCCTTTTTGTCGTTAGGCAATGTGCGGAGAAACAGGTTGTGATCCACTGTTTGGTGAGTAGCAATGGCTATTATCATTCCCTGTCGATGTAGAAGGTCTTTAATGACATCAGTCCATATTCTCCTATGGCGACCTCTTGCTTTCACATTATATCTTTTCATGTGTAGCGCCTTTATTTATAGTTATTCTGGCTGCATTCTAACACGGTGACAAATACCATTTGACATAATCTAGTAGTAAATTTAATTCCACCTAGAAGAGATATGAAATATCACACAGTATTTCAATTAACAATTGGGGGAGGGGAGGGTGCTGCGTGGTCTCGAGGTATGGTGTCGGCTTCGAGTGCTAGAGGTCCCGGGTTCAGACCCCAGTGAAGGCTGGAATTTTTCCTATACGCGTGGACTTCTAGTAATTTGCTTTGGTCTCTGGGTAGTGAGATCGGACGCCCGTGTGTACTGTTGCGCACGGAAAAAAAAACCCTTAGCAGTTGAAAATTGAAAAGAGTAGCCTAACGGTGCTGCCCGGGCAAAATCTGGAGTTAAAAATCTACCCAAAATATTTCCAGAACCCCGCCGGTGCTACAGAGTTTGTGCACTGCGCTGAGCTACTTCAGACTCAGACTTGAGTTAGAAGTAGAACGGAACACTTATGAGCTACTACTCGTGTGTCATGATGTTGATGCGCTGGAAGTAGAACGGAGCACTTATGAGCTACTACTCGTGTGTCATGATGTTGATCCGTTAGAAGTAGAACGGAGCACTTATGGGCTACTACTCGTGTGTCATGATGTTGATCCGTTGTTCAAACTTCCAACTTCAAATTAACAATAGGGTTAACAAATTAAGCTGCGGGTAGTGAACAAATTAAAGAAACATCCAAAGCCGAACAGAAAACATCCAGTCATGCAGCCCACACCTGGGCGGGTACAGCTGCAGTCATTTGTATCGCCAAACACGTCGTAAAATAAGGCAATATCGTTTTCTTATCTTTTACTACAACTCCACAGGAAACCACCGGTCAGAGATGCCGAAACCTGGGGGACTTAGCACCTCTTAGACATTTAGTCCGGGAGCTTTGCGTCCCATCTTATTATATTATAGTTATCTTTATGAAGCATTGATTTAATGACGAATTTTTCGTAATTTTGAAGCCCCATCCTGGCTGTTGCCGGGGCCCTAATATAACCTAACGGTTCAATGGGGGTTTCTGGGACCTCTCACCGGGTGATCATCATCCGAACGGTGGCCCTTTGTGTCACCGGCTTAGTGTGATGTCCTGGTGGGGTAAAAAATCAGTCCGTAAGCTTTTATTTATAAATTTCATATTATTTCTAATTTATCTTTATTTTCATTTATTATTCAGCACATTATTATTATTATTATTATTATTATTATTATTATTATTATTATTATTATTATTATTATTATTATTATTATTATTATTATGTGTTTGAAGTCTCCTTAATTTGAAGCAGCCTTTATGTCTTTTATTGTAGACTGTTTTAATGGACAGCTTTAATAATTGTCTAATTACAGTTTCCAATTACTAATGTTTTCGTTCTATTTGCCCTCTGCTTGCTATATATTTCACGGACGTGTCTCTCGGTGGCAGTTGGTACCAGGAAATTATTATCAAAAGGCCAAATCATATATTCTTTCGCCCTTTAATGAACTGTATGACTAGCCTTGTAAAAGCCGACAAACCAGGAGTGCTTCCTTTGAAGTCGGAGTGCATCTGCCTGAAAGGCGAGGGACTAATAGTCTGCACACAAATGAGCCAGATCTGTAAAACAGTTGTGCAAGGGTAATGTCCACAGGTAGGCGAACAACTAAATCGTTTTGCCGGAGTTAACAATCAATGAACGCGAGTAATAATAATAATAATAATAATAATAATAATAATAATAATAATAATAATAATAATAATAATAAAAATAATAATAATAATAATAATAATAGATTCTTCCATTAGACGCGAACATTGGTCATAGATATTCAAAGCCACTTGCTTGTTTTATTGCTGTGTTATTTATTTCTGTTTTTGTGGTTCTGGTTGTCTGCTTTTCGTTATTATCTACCTAGCACCACAATATGAAGAAAAATACGCACCCCCCCCCCCCTCCTTTTTCCCCTCGACCCCCTTTCCAACTCTTAGAGTACCAGAAGAATGTTCCGTGATTACCATTCATCAATGCATTACTTTCAAATAGTAACATAAATGGGGTAGTGACCACTGGACAAGCCAGATTTCTCGAATGTGTTAGGACCAATTACAAAAAAGTAAGATAACATATTAAGCTGCGAGGCAGGGGAGGGAGGGGTTAAATAAAGCAGAGTGAGTGATTCAAACGTTATGCATTGTTTAGGACTCAAGGTAGTTATTAAAAGAAGAGAAAAAAACAACATCAACTCACCAACAGTTTTAGCACAGATGAGTGAAACTCCGCACTTCCAGAGACGATCTTGAGAAAACATGACTGGTAAAAATAACTGTAATTAAACCAACATACATGAACTATGACACCGTCACAGCCGCACCCAACTGGAAACCATGCGGGGGTTCTCAAACTAAGCAAGAATGGCACCCGAAAGTCTACCATCACCAAAGACATGCAGAACGTATAACCCCTGGCTGTAAGCACCGGCGTGCAGGTAGCCTGAGAACCATACCTGCGGCACCACTACTTATAGCAGGAAGTTACCTGATTGCGATGCTGACTGCTCGCAGCTGGTCACTGAAAGTAAAACTATTTATTACATTTAAAAGTACGGTGCTTTCCTAATATCCTACCCCAAGCAGGGGAAATCCACGGGTAATGGGACAGTCTAATATTTTAGGGGGTGGTAGATAATCTGTATGCAGTCGTGGGACCTAGGTTGCATGCAGTCGTTGGACCTAGGCTGCATTCTCTTGTGGGACGTCGATTGGTTAGGGTTAGGGCCAGTTCTAGATGTTTTGGGATCGTTAAACGCATCAGAAAGACGGGAAACCCAGTCTTATCACCCTCTAAAATGTTTTACTGTACTGTGACGTCACTTGGGGGTAGGATATTACGAAAGAACCAAAAGTATTAGAGCATCATCGTTAAGATAAAATTCATATGTTTAAAAGAAAAAAATAACTTATTACCCGAATTAGTTTCTTTAGCTCTTTCTATTTCAAGTTGTTATGTTAAAATAGTAGTTTTCTAATTTAAAAAGAGCTTTCAAAAAAATAAGTATTTGAAATTGGACTCGTTAAACTGTTTCAGGCTCAAAGAACATGTGACGTGTGATTAGCACTACTGTGAATCCCACCCAGCATGTAATATGTTCTAGCCCTTTTCAAAGCTGGTATCAGCATCCTAAAATATCTGGCTTACCCGGTATTAAGTGTCTTATACATACTATGCTTTTTCCTCTTGGTTTACCATAAAAGGGAATCTCTAGTAAAACTTTCTGCTCCTCCAGGAGTTGAAGTGACATAAAGACCAGGCTTAAGAGGTGACTGTCTGGGACTAAGAAGTCAAAGTAACCACTAAGTCAAAGTAAGCAAATGTAAGGAGAGCACTTGTATTACATAGAATAGACATTTTTGTTTTTAAAGAAATATTTCTCCCATTTTATCACACAATTTTTTTAACTTACTTTTATTTTATTTTCATACAAAACAATTTAGAAATATGTTTCGCTGTTTGGATCGCTTTGAAGTGTGTAAGACATTGGCCAATCTGACTAATGCGACCCAAAATTGTGCTTAAATAATTGTATATAGTGCATCTGCTCATAACTGCTGGGTCATATCTATATTTCAGCACATTGTTTTCTTAAATTGCTTGCTCTAGACTAGGCACTGGGGATCAGGATTCTCTGTCATGTTACGTTTTACAGCAGTTGACGTTTGTTAAGAACGAAGTTTATAAAAGAAAAGGTCGACACAGAACCAATGCTAAACTACATACAAGGACAACAAACAAAATGGTTCGCACACTTATAAACAGCATCCTGTGACGACACCTCATTTAGGGAATATACCAACAGAGAAGAGGGGCGTTGAGCACCAGGTAGACCGAGAATAGTATGGACTGATAACATCAGCGAAACTATACAACAGTACAATACGCTTATGGTCAAGGTGGCAAAAAAAAAAAAAAAAAGCGAGAATCAGAACCTAGTATCTCCTTTGGACACCTGAAGAGGTAAAGGACGCAATGAAATATGAAAGGGAACGAAAAAGACGAAGAAAAGAAGCAAGCAATGAAGAAGAAGTAGGAGAAGGAAGAGAAGGATAGGAAGAACAAGGAGTGTAACGAGGAGTAACGAGGAGGAGGAAAAGAAGAAGAAGAAAAGAAGCAGTAGCAGCAAACGAAGAAGAAGAAGAAGAAGAAGAAGAAGAAGAAGAAAAAGAAGAAGAAGAAGAAGAAGAAGAAGAAGAAGAAGAAGAAGAAGAAGAAGAAAATGCAGAAGAAGGAGAAGAGGGGGAGAAAGAGGAGAAGGAGGAGAAGAGAGATAAGGAAAAGAGGACAGAGGAGGAGAAGGAGAAGAGGACATTAGTTGGAGTATTTGTATTTTTCTCCAGCCACATGAGTTGTGCATGCACTGTACGCTTCAATCTGCTTCACCTTTCTTCATTCCCCTACTTCTGTTTGTAAACCCCCGCAGATATCATAAGCTTTTCCTTTGTTTATTCACTAAAAATTTTTGTAAAGAATTCGGATAACAATATCTCTTGTGCCTGTCCAATTCCCAGTATTGCAAATTGGAAAACGTTACACATACATTAGAGCATGTACATATCTAAAACATACAACAAATCGTTAAATGTTTCAACTAGAATATGTTAAGTAAACATAATAATATAGAATATTATTTACCAGGTACAAGAAATGTGAACCTCAAAGGACACCCTTCAGTGAATATACGGCTCACTGAAATCAGCGTATAACTATAGAACACATTCCAAAGTTAAAAAAGACAAATAGCTCTAGAAAACTAAACGGGAAAAATTAAACATTAAATCACTTTAACAAATGGATGCTTTATACAGGTTCATTACTGCAAAGCGACACATTAATAATTCGCGTCACTTAATTAACAATCTTTGAATATCCTCGGGGAAGGACAATGATTTGTGAATACCTCATTTATGTCAGAAGTTATATTTTTCTTTTTAAATCTGTAGACTATTAAACAGCTAAAAGTATTATACGGGTGCCGGTGTTATGTCACGACGAGTCGTTCGCCTGTGGATCTTAAGGTTGAGGATTCAAATACGCGTGCAGTTAGTCCAAAAGTTGCATCGCCCAGCTACTAAAGTGACTGCTTGGTACGAAACTGTGAGCTGTCGATATGGCCTGAAATGTTTTTTTTAAAAATTTACTGAACGTTTGCACTAATATCGAGTTGCAAATTTGATATGGGACTTTATGTAACGGTATTAGCCCATCTGAGAGTGCCTTATTCATGTTTACATGAACGGGACTGAGAATACGTTCACTGGTTTTCAAAGGAGACAACGTAAGACATTTAAGATGATTTCCATGAACACAGGAACGGAGCAGTCAATGCGCTACCGGTCTCCAATAAAGTTGAAACCTTGATTACCTAATAACATAATAGAAAATACGATGTTAATAGCAACAACATGTGACCTCACTGCTGAAGCCACACTTAGAGACATTTTGTGCATAATTAGGAAGCATGTTTAAACCCTTTGCAAGGGAACTTAAAAGGATATTACTTTAAAAAAAATTTACAATTATTAATGTAAGCGGTGATGATTAGGGGTTAGTGTTGATATTTTGTAAGGTGGCACCTTTAACTGATATTCTTCAACACAATAACACTAACTGCAGTCCCTATAAACGAGACGCTGTAAGAAGCCTCAATGGACAGGGCACACCAGCTCCCTCCCCAGCAACCTTCACTAGGCACTACAGCACTGGTCCAAGAAACTAGTTTCGCTGCAATTAACATTTCCTAGGCAACATAACTGGTATGAAGAAACCAGACCACAATTATAACCCATACTGCCAGAGGGTTGAACGTGGTCGATTTTTTTTTATTTTTTATTTTATTTTCATAAATGGATGGATGGATGGTTTTCAGACAATGGCAAGAGAGTTGCACTTTTATCACCAAGTAATATTCCTAAAGACAAAAGTGGTGCACTGCAGCTAACCTTCAACGTGGAGATGGCACGTAACTAAATATTAACACATTAATATACGACTGAAATGAACTGACATATTGTAAACAACAAATGTGTGGCTTTAAACAGCAATAGCTAAACTGTGCGAGCTACGGTAGGGTGGTGGCTAGGGGTTTGTCTGTCGAGATGAAGGTCTTGTGTTCGAATCTGTATTTAGACGTTTTTTTTTCTATCTCAACATTTGACATTTGCTGCCAGGCCCAACCTGAAAATCTATTGGAACATATGAATAAACGACTTTTAACGGTTTTTCTTCTTCTCCTCCTCCTCCTCCTCCTTCTTCTTCTTCTTCTTCTTCTTCTTCTTCTTCTTCTTCTTCTTCTTCTTCTTCTTCTTCTTCTTCTTCTTCTTCTTCTTCTTTTTCTTATTCTTCTTCTTCTTCTTTTTCTTCTTCTTCTTCTTCTTCTTCTTCTTCTTCTTCTTCTTCTTCTTCTTTCTTCTTCTTCTTCTTCTTCTTCTTCTTCCTCTTCTTCTTCTTCTTCTTCTTCTCTTCTTCTTCTTCTTCTTCTTCTTCTTCTTCTTCTTCTTCTTCTTCTTCTTCTTCTTCTTTTCTTCTTCTTTTCTCTCTCTTCGTCTTTGTTCTTCCGTCTTCGTTTTCTTCTGCTTTCCTCTGTTCTTCTTTGACTTCTTTTTCTTCTTCTTCTTCTTCTTCTTCTTCTTCTTCTTTCTTCTTCTTCTTCTTCTTCTTCTTCTTCTTCTTCTTCTTTCTTCTTCTTCTTCTTCTTTTTTTCTTTCTTCTTCTTCTTCTTCTTCTTCTTCTTCTTCTTCTTCTTCTTCTTTTCTTCTTCTTCTTCTTCTTCTTCTTCTTCTTCTTCTTCTTCTCTTCTTCTTCTTCTTCTTCTTCTTCTTCTTCTTCTTCTTCTTCTTCTTCTTCTTCTTCTTCTTCTTCTTCTCTTCTTCTTCTCTTCTTCTTCTTTCTTCTTCTTCTTCTTCTTCTTCTTCTTCTTCTTCTTCTTCTTCTTCTTCTTCTTCTTCTTCTTCTTCTTCTTCTTTTTCTTTTTTTTTCTTTTTCTTCCTCTTCCTCCTCTTCGTATCATCATCATCATCATCATCACCATCTTGTTATTCAACCTTTACCCTCAAAAAAGCTGTCGGAGAATTTTATAAGTCGTTATTTAATCGCCTTTACGACATGGTTGTTAAGAAAGTAATTCTGTCGCTTTCCCTAAAAAAATTTGACCCTAAAACCCTGTGGGTTTCTCGGTCCCAGTGTGAGGAAAACAAAAATAGATATAACTGTGCCTCTTCAACAAGCTTGTTGTAGGTAGGAGTCGACTAATTAGGGGCATCTTTTCAAGTCAAAGTACATCTGCATGAGAGGCAAGGAACCAACAGTCTGCATATAAATAACCATATTTATGGCACGGATGTGCATGCATCCCATAGATTCTGGAACAAGACTTAAGTAAGTCCAGAGGTGGAGTTAACAACAGGTGAACGCGAGAAGAAGAAGAAGGAACCACAGAAACTACAAGAGGAATGGTATGATTTTAAAGGTTACAAACAACGTAGTAAACTTTGTCCTATAAGATTTCATACACATAAACAATAAACCCACCACCAACGTCATTACAAGAGGCATAACTCCGTCTGTGCTTATTCGTGACTCCACTTCCGAAAAACACATGTAAGTAGAACTGAAAGTAGGCTTGTAATGACATTATTGATACGGTAATTGTTCTTATGGAAACTTATGGGACATCGGTATAACTGTGTGAATTTAAACAGTAGTAACTATGTACCACATCTACGTATGGATGAAAACAGTTTTAAATACGTTGAAACACCAGTGAACTACTTTAAAAAGCTACAGATTCAAGGTATTATATCTGAAGTATTTCACACTGTTATGGCTACATTATAACATTTATGCACTACTTTAAACGGTTACAGTTATTCTGTAACATGAGTCACTTCTATTTTAATGAGTAATAGCCACATAATTGTATCATTACAGAGCACTACTTATAAAACTTTCAGTTACACTGTAACATATCTGAATACTAAATTAAACAATTACAACTGCATTAAAACTTTTCAATGTCCTAATCTGAACAGTTACAAATATCCTGTAACCCACATGACTACACTAAGGCGCCACAAGCACATTGTACCACACCTGTAGACTACATTAAATAGCTTTAGCTAGACTTCTTATATTCTAGTGTGCTGAGCACTAAATTAAAATAGTTACAACTACACTGCAGCATGTAGGTTTCATTCATAGTAATACCAAATTTCGTCCTTTTTAGGACGAAATTTTTTGTCATTTGAAGCCCCACTCTGGCTTTTGCCAGGGGCCGCAATATAGGCAGGCCATTTATATGGCCAAATGTCTGAACGCGGTTTCTGGGACCTCTCCACGGCGATCCTCATCCACATGGTGGCACTTTGTGTCATCGGGTGTTTATCGCTTGTGTGATGTCCTGGTGGGGTAGAAATTCAGTTCAGTTCAGGTTTCATTCATAAAGTTAACATTTACACTGCAACACATCCGCACTACTTCAAACTGTAAAATGTCACAGTTAAGTATATTGTAGCACATTCATATACTACTCTGAGCCACAAGGACAGGATTCGAACGAAATTCTACTGTAGAAAATGAATTATATGAAGAGAAAAACATGAGTGAGTAAGCTAGTCAGTCAAACATACCTGCTTGACAAATAAGGACAGTTGACATATCAAGACACTGGCTTCCGATCCCAGCTTCGCGTCCTGTAGGTGGTGCTAAAATACTCGTCTGCACATGATTCTGACAATTCACATGCAAGGACAGGAGGTAAAACATAACACGGGCTTGTGTGGGCGACAAGTTTCAACTGATAGGGATACATAGTTTTGTAAGAGAAATAAAGAATGAGAAGCCCACTACGGACAACTGCAGCTGTTACCGCTCACACGCAATACCCACCTCTTCGTGCTTGGCCGGGCACTTATCGGGAGGGGGCGACAGTTGGTGGGGTCGGTGACGGCAGCGAGAGCGGTGCCCAGCAAACGGCTGTTTACAAAGTTGCAATATGTAAACGATATTGTGTAGTATGAATTTTAGGGGACGGTGGGGTGGGGGAGTGGAGGGGGGGGGGGGGGGGGTTAATCAGACTGATCTAGTTTTAGCAATTCGTTGCACGCACGTGTTCCATTTACACGCCGCATCATGCATGGCAGCACGAACCGTAAAGTTTAGGGGATTTTGCTGGCCTGACGGGTGGGGGTAGGGGAGGTAATTGGGACTGTCAACAGCTGGGAGCGACATTAGACTCTAGAGTAAAGTCCACGGAAGTTGTGTCCCCTGTTAATATATCAATTTCTGAAATTCATCGTTTACAACAGCAAGGATAGCTTTACATTTATTTTAAATAAAAGGGAATTTGCATAACATATTATTGTAATTTATTACACGTTTGAGATCTAAGACTTTAATAAAATTATGCAAAGGTTGTTGCATAAATTATTCCTTTACCCACACTATTGCAAACAATCAACTGATCTATTTTAATGCGTCTACGAGAAAACATAAATTTTAAAATCCTTACGTCCTTTTCAGGACGTAATTTTTTGTTATTTGAAGCCCCACTCTGGCTTTTGCCAGGGGCCGCAATATAGGCAGGCCATAAAAATGGCCAAATGTCTGAACGCGGTTTCTGGGACCTCTCCACGGTGATCCTCATCCACATGGTGGCACTTTGTGTCATCGGGTGTTTATCGCTTGTGTGATGTCCTAGTGGGGTAGAAAGTCACTCACTCAAAACATAAATTGTGGTCATCTCTTTGAGGAAAGGAATACAACAATTTAACATTCATTTCCAACAAATTTTTTAAAATCAGTATAAGGAAAAAAATGGGTGGCTTCTTTTATAAGTGAATTATAACTATCATGGAACAGATATGACATGTGATGCAACACTAACTGTATGCATTAGAACAACAATCGCGTTGATAAAAACATTTACTCATCAATGTTTCTGACAAGAAAAACATTGTCAAATCACGATATGTAGCTAAGCTATACATGTCGAAATGACCTTTCTCCAGTGTTCTGATCCAGCTAATGATGCTGAGAATGAGGACAGAGATGAGTTCTGCGACCAGTTAAAGGATGATGTTGACACAATTCCAGATCATGATAATAGTAATGGAAGATTTGACCGCAAAAATGAGTAATGAGAATATGGAAGTAGAGAAAACTGTGAGACAGGAGCAAGCAGACGCACAGACACAGTAAAGATATTGGGAGGGAAGAGTTGTTCAGCCCCCCCCCCCCTCTCCTTATAAGCCCCCGCCCACTCCGTGTCATACATACGTTATAAGCAAAAGGAAGGCCTTAAAGAGTGAAACCCTAGTTTAAGAGCGTACAAATATTTCTAATATTTCCCGTTACATTTTTAAAAAGAGGACTGTCATCGTTATAGCTAGGTTCAGGAATAGGGTTGCCAGTTTCTGATGCTGGACATAATCGAAAATCTTGCTATGATCAGGGAAACAAGCATGGGGATCTACTAGACGTTTCTTGGAATAATAACGTGGTAGTTTGTATAAACATTAGAATGAGAAATTATGGCTGAAGAAGATTACAGCAAACAATAAATGTGAATAAAGTGCAACACACGACGAGATAAGAGAGCATCTGTTGGGGAACTTGCAGAGAAGGTCAGATAATAATGGAAATGGGAAAACACTGTATTCTTCACTAAAACACTGGTAGCTTCAAAGTGGTGGGTTGTATGTTTGATACTGAGCCCAAAAAAAAGATGGACAATACACTTCTAAGACACTTTAAATATAGTTCCGTAGAAAGAATGCATTTTAATTGCGATGTATGTGTGACCACATTACCAGGGAATGAAGGACGTATATATTACATGGAAATCAAACAGGCAATCGATTCCTTCCCAAATTAGTTTCTGAGAAAAATTCAAAGCATAATAAGAAATAACCAACAACCCAACCTCCCCCCCCCCCTTTTTTTTTGTGTGGGTGGGTGGGGGGGGGGGGGGCCCACCCCCCGGGGGGGGGCCCACCCCCCCCCCCCCCAAAAAAAAAAGAAAGATGATAACATTACCCTGACTAGAGAAAAATAGACACAGACAGTCAAGATTATTTCAACAAGTCTTACAGAGAAACAACTTTGAAAATTTACTGACACCAGACGTACGTGATGCAACAAGAACAAGAGTCAGATAAATAGACCAATACCAATTGGACTTGGCCACAGGGACGCAACCACCGAGAAAACAGTGTGGGTTTTGGGGAACTCTTAGCTCCTTTTTGTAAAGAAAATATTGATAATAATACAAATAACTATTATAGGGCTATAACAAGGCTTGTGCCATATGAGTCCCCGCCCCTAGAAAATTGTAATATACTGTAAGTATTATTGTTGAGGATGTCAAGAGTGTTAAGCAAGTGACATCAAGGTGCACACGAACACGATGACCCAATAATGATCTTTTCAAGATGGCTGCCCCGCTTTTGACATTCACCTAAGAGTGCAGAGCTCCGTTATACGTTTTCTTTTTTTAATCAGTAAAGGGATACAATCTTTAGAATATAGAAACACAAGCCCTTTATCTGTGCAGGAGGACCTGCATTGAACGCAATGGTAACTACACAATGATTTTATTATTCTAATTTTTTACAGAATATATAAAAAGTAAAGACCTCCCCCCGCCTCCCCCCCCCCCCTCTCTCTTTAAAAAAAAAAAAAAAAAAAATAGAAATGAAAAATTTAAGTTTTATTTGAAGCTTCCAACATACAAACAAACATAGTGGGTTTTTCGAACATCTCAGCTTAAGTTTATTTTGTAGACCTTTTTGTCACCTGGAGCAGATATAAAAAAAACCATATGCTTAAAAAACAATAAAATAATTAGATTGTTTATACTGAATTATGTATAACTGCCGATCAATGTAACTAATTATAATAAAGCTGTGTCAAAAAGATGAACCGATGTCACTAACAACATACATCTACATGGAACGACAGCAGCTAGTGCTACCCACAAGGAGCTCTACCGAAAACTGTTCCTCCCCACAACGCATAGAGACAGGGGCAGAAACTGAGGAGAACCAGTGTGATTAGATCAACTGAATTATAAAAGCAATAAAATGAATATACTAAATGCTGCATTAAAGTAGTTTCTGGGAAAAAAAAATATGCAAAGCATATGGTGAAATAACATCTTTTATGAAGCAAATGATAACATTGACCTGACTGGAGAAAAATAAACATAGTCAAAATGATTTAAACAAGCCTTACCCAAGAGAACGAGAGAGAAACTGAGGAGAATCAGTGTGATTAGATCAAATGAATCATAAAAGTAATTAAATAAATATACTAAATGCTGCAGGAAAGATGAAGAGATATTGATTGCAGAATATTACAAGCTTACCTCTTGAGTGAAGATTGTTTTGTTTTTTGTTGTTGTGATGTCAAGGAACGACTAGATTACAACAAATATCTATCTAGATAGTGGGCAGAAGAAGCTGTAAGACTAAACACTACCTACGAACATCTTTCAAATATATTCAAGTGCAGGCTGCTACCACCAAACAGGAGCGTAGAAAGCCTACTATTCTGATGAGGGAAATCGATCCCAAA